>JADDOH010000588.1:0-126775 GCA_016648135.1 Agrypnia vestita
GGATTGGTTAATATAAACTTATAAGCTATGTAAAGATTAGTAAAGAGCCCTGATTGAGATAATTCAGAAACAACATAAAAAGCGCACGCTAAACATCTAAGACACTTTTTTTTCTCTAAATAGTGAACATAATTCTTTTCTTGCAATTCTAATTCATAATATTCACTCTTTTCTACATCATGATTTAGCTTTGGCTTATCTTGTTCATTTTTGTAGTTTTCATCCCATTCAGTCTTTATGAAACTCTCATATTGATCTACAAACTGTTTCAGCTCAATTACTAAATAATTTCTGTCAACTTTAGACAGTTTAGCAATACAACATAGAACTTCGCACGGCAAAATATCAACTTTTGTGATTTCTTGAAATTTTTTGGGGTCCAGCCAGGAACAGTCCATTAAAAGGTGGTACCAAAGTATAAACGGTAACCCGGGATTTACTTCTGAAGATTTCGATGCTCTTTGATTAAAATCTTCTTCCACTGAATATAAAATTGTTGCGAACTTAGCGCTCGATGAAATGGCTATCAGAAAGCACATCGAATATGACGGAGAAAATTATTACGGGTACGTAGATATGGGTACCGATATCAACGGTGATGATCTTGCGGTAGCAAAAGATGCTTTAGTGGTTTTTTTTGACTGCCATAAATTCGAATTTCAAACTCCCATTAGCATATTTTAAGTGGAAGAAACTAACGGTCAATAGCGTGCATCTTTGATAAATCAATGTTTAGAAAAAGTTCATGCAGCTCGCGTAGAAGTAGTTTCATTAACTTTTAATGGCTGTCCCGTTAACATATCAATGGCAAAAATTCTAGGATGCTCATTTGACTATGATAATTTAAAGCCAACTTTTAAGCATCCATCTACAAATCAAGAAATTGTAATTTCTTTGGACGCATATCATATGTTAAAATAAATAAAACATTGTTTTGAGAGTAAAAAAGTTATCATAGAAAACGAAAATAATGAAATCAATTGGAATTTTCTGGAAAAGTAAACTCTCTTTAAGAAAAAGAAAACATGCATTTCGGTAACAAATTGCGGCGGCAACATATTAAATGTCATAATCAAAAATGAAAGTAAAGTATCGAAGTCGATTATTTAGTAATAGTGTAGCGCCATGATTGCTTTAAGAAATCAATTTGTGTTGAAAATAAAGATTAAATTTTTTATTTTTAAGATATAGCCAAAAATTATTATCATGCAAATTATCAACGGTTTTTTTTGGATATTTAGATTTTTTGACATTTTTGTAAGTAGATTTGTTTTAAAAATAAAATTATGATTGTTTAAAAATAAAAATTAATGATAAAATTATAAATTATATAAAATACAAACCTATTTTCAAAGCACAAGCGTTTAGCTTAGTTTGAAAATAGTAAGAAATTGACGTGACACGTACTCCGTGTTCACATCTCTATTTAAAAAAAAAAAAAAATTGCCTTTTATGGCGGTCATAACTATTTCTTTTAAATAACCCGTTATTCCACTATTATAATAAATGTATAAACATCACTATTAAAGATAACAAATATTATTGCATAAAATACATTAACATACTAAATAGCTACGTAAATACTAACATAATAATTAATTTATTTGATGCAGTAAGTAGTCTAGTGGTCAAGACGCTTGATCTGCAGATTTTTGGTTCAAGCCTTGTTTCAGAACGCTAGCAAGTTTTTTCATATCACAGGTACATATTATTTATTTATAATTCAATGATTTTTATAACATTTAAATAAATTCCGCATCTACGATTATAATAAGTAATTTCAGCAGTACTTTCTCATTAAAAATGACACGGTTTTTTTCTATAAAACATTAACATTCATTAAACAAATACAGTTTGACAGAGTACGGCCCTGTTTCATCGTTCACGCCTATTCCTCCCACCGTGCGACCCAAAACAGTGTTTTTTGTGTCACTTTTTTGGCGATGGATTACGTATGCTATTATTATCTGTGACGAATGTGCGGACGCTTGGATGAGTGAGAGGCAAGCGTGCGAGCGAGACGCGTAGATGGGCCCGTGCTGTTGCGCCGCACGGGGCAGAACGAGATTCACCGGGGTCCGAATCAGTTGTACATATTGTATTATAAGTAGTGTCTCCAATAAATGTTGTTACCTACGTAACGAGTATTATTAGAAGAACCCGATTATTCCCAAGTGCGAAGGCCGAGTTATATTGCCTATGCACGAAAGAACATCACATTATCTGTAATACGTGAATACATATATATATCTATATTATAAATACGCTACCGATGTCATTTGTTTCCGTCTCCGTACGATGATTTCAATTTTTATATAATAATTTTGCAATAATGATACATTTTTTACGTAATTTTTTCCTTTTGTACGTAATTTTTTACGTAAATTTATTTAACATTTTTAACGTATTTTTTTTTCCTTTTTTTCCCTAGAAATTTTTAAATATTATTTTTTTCATTTTCTTTTTTCGTAAAAATTTTTACATAATTTTTTTCTTTTCGTTTTTTGCCGTTTAGTACATTCTGATATGAACGAATCAATTTGTCAATTTTTCATATAAATAATGGAGATATACTAATTAAAACATTGCCGTTTATCTGGAAAGTCTGCCTAGTAATTATTTAAAATATTTTTTATAAATCTAGTCTGTGCAATTATTTTTTAAAACAGTTTTATTCGTTTATCTCAGAATGTACTAAAACGTCACATAAGAGTAATTATATTTACAGCGACGAAATATTCTTATTATTCATATGTAGTATCTTTTATTCTTATATATGTAGTGCTTTGAATTTATTATTATATATGTAGTGCTTTGAACGCAATAGTTTCTAATAGAAATATGTATACTGAGGCAAAACTAGTGGTACGTAATGGAATCCTGATACCGTCACTGATGTATGGAAGTGAAGCCTAGAGCTGGCAGAAGAAGAACGAAAGTAAATTGAATACAGTGGAGATGGGATCCGTCAGACATAGGTGTGGCAAATCCATTTATGATAGAGTAAAGAATGCAGATATTAGAAATGAATGTAAAGCTAAACTTAGCATAAATAATAGAATTAAAAAAGGATCGCTCAGATCGTTTGGGCATGTTGAGTGAATGAATGAGGAAAGAATCGTAAGAAAGATATATATGCTTTGTATAGAAAGATATTATGTAGATGGCGCCAGAAAGACAGGACCGCGGAATACGTGGCATGACCAGATTAACAATATACTGAACGATGGTCTCGTTAGAAGCCTCAACAACCGGCGAGCTTGCATGCGAAGATGTACGAATGTGGATGAGGTGAGAGTTGTATGTCAGGACAGAAGAGTATGGCGCTCTATCCTCTCTTCCTACCCCCAAGGGGGAAACGGCGTGATGGTAAGTAAGTAAGTAGTATTTTTTTTCTTCCTTTCCTTTTTTATATAAATAAATAAAAACTTATTCCTTAGGAAAAACATGTAAAAGTATTGTCATTTTTGACGGGTTACATCTAGTTGAATATAATAAATATTTCTGAACATATTATTTATCCATTTTGTACAATTTTTAAAGTAAAAACCTTTATAGCCGTATATATTTAGAATATAAAATAATTCATATATATTATTTTCAATCGGTTTGACGAAACAATTTAAAAAATTAGTAATAATTTTGGTTATGACTAAATAAAGTTGTTGAAATAAATTACATGAATTATAAAACTCATTCATTGTACACATAATTAATTTCTGTCCACACAACTAACTTTTCATTGCTGCACGATAGCTTAGTGATTCATGCTTTCTTTGAAGTTTGTTCGAAAGACCGACAAAAGATGGATATAAACCAAGTTTGGCCAAACCTCGCTGAGTTGCGCAAAAAAACCCCTGTACACATTGGGCCAATGTCGTATTGAGTCATCTCGGCCAATGTGTATACGGTCCGGGAACCTCGGCAGAGCGTCAAACTTGCAAAATGGCGGACAGCGATTACACATTAGCCAACGTCGGCGTCGACCAACCTCGCAATGATCGAAGCGCGTTGTGCGTTGCCGGCTGAGCCTAGGGTTGCCAACTATTCTGTTAAAAACAGTATCATATTGTTTTTCACTACATTATACTTTTTACTGTTGAACAAAAATAAAGAATACAAAATACTGTTTTCAGCATCAAAATTCGTAAGACTATAAGTTTCAGACTGAAACGCTCACAGAAATATTAGTATGGATGATTTATATTCAGAATTAACAAATTTCAAAGTAATTTTAAAAAAGTATCAGAAGACAAAGATTTTCTTGAAATGAGTATAGGCCAAAAGTGGAGCCATTTATTTAGTTTATTTCTTGTAAAAAAAATTGACAACCCTAAAAAAAGTTGACAACTTGAGCCACGCCTCTTTCTTTTGATGTGTGCTCGAAAAACCGACTACCAAGCCAAGTTTGGCAAACGTCTCTACGCACGGCCAAAAAGCCCTGTACACATTGGGCCAACCTTACTTTGGGCCAACCTCGGCCAATGTGTACAGGCTCCTTTAAATTTTTTGGATATATTGCAAGAGAAGATAACCTGGAGAATTGTTATGGCGGGCCGCGTCGAAGGACGGAAAAGAAGAGATAGATTCTCCACCCGTTGGATCGACCAAGTAAAAAAAGCACCAGGCGATCTGCTTCAGATCTGCGGGATGCTAAAAATGGAAGATTTGTGTAGAAGTAGTGAGTGTAGGTGTTCATGAAGATCGTAATAACTATACTCAGTACTGAGAGAATAACGTAATTCATCTCCAGTTATGAGAAACCAACGAGGGCCTAGAGGGTGGTAATTTATTCAATACAATAGAAGGAAATTTGTATGAAATTTGTCACTTTAATCGTAACCAGTTTTCTCAATGAAAAATGTTTAAATACATAAGTTTGCCTTCCGTTCAGCTGATTGGTATTATACTTTAAGTGACGCCAGGATAAATCTATCCATTTTTTATTAAATCTGGAATATTTAGTTAAAACTAATAAATTAGTAATCGCATTTCCCGATATAAAAAAAGTTCTGGGTTCTTATGGCGCTGGTATCCAAATAAATTTTCAATACTCATATTTTTTTTATATATCTTTCTAACTGATTCATATAATTTATTTTATATTATTGTATTGTATTATTTTAACGTAAATTTATACTTTTAATTAATTTTTTTTTAAAATTATTACAGGCATCTTGTAAAACTGTATTAGCAGTTTGTGCGCAGGAATACATTTCATTGCATATATTTAAATATTTAACACCACACCACTTAGTAGACCTTACATAATAATATAAAACAATATTAAAATTAGTACACCTCTAGCTACCTCAATTTTTCACAGTTCACTGTAGTATTTCTTTAATTTTTTTTCTATATTTTTTGTCCCGTTTGATTTTTTATTCTCACCGGTAGTTCGGTATTCGGAACAATTATTGAAAATACGCACTGTTACGTTGTGTTACATATGTTACGTTATTGTGGTTATGTTGTGTTGTTCTAGTGTTTTGAATATGTTCTTCTCGTATTCTTCCAAAGTTAGCTTATAATAAAGTTGTTTTCGTATAAGATAAGATTTCACACATTTAGAATATGTTGACAGGCTAGTTCTTATTTCAATTTACATGATTCTTTTAGTTTTTTTAATTTGCGATGGTTTTCATTATTCTTATTCATAGTTATTTTACTTTGTCTAAATATGATAGAAACTTCAGTCCGTAATAAAGCCGTATGAACAGTATGAACAATATCGGGCGTGTCTCGAAATATATTATTAAAATAAAGATATATTATAGATGTCTCATAGAGACGAAATTATATTTTTTATGGGAAAATTGGTGTGGAAGTCTTTGGGTGTTCATGGGGCTTACGACCTATCATTCGGCTGGCTTTAGTGATTATTTTACATAATGTAATGTTCACCGTTTCCAGCCATGATAGAATACCATATCTATCAAAATTTTGGAAGTTGTATGTATTTAAGTTTTACAACCCGTTTCATATGTATGTTGTAATAATCATTAGCGCGACCGGCATCCAAAGCTTTTCCATTTCCCTTAGGTAATTAACCATAGATGTCACTAATGAGATACCTATTTTTGTTTGGAATTTTTTAGCAATATCCTTTATATATGGAAAGAGATTCCTTCGAATTATTAGAATTACACTAGAATACGTCTGAAAATTCATTTCAATTGTAATTGATTAATGATGACCCTGGGAGAAAATCCAGTACTGTGTTTGGACTCAAAATATTCTGAACAATATTTTAGATGAAAGAATTTACCAAGTAATGTTCTTAGTTTCTTACATGTGTATCTACATATGTATTCTTGCTTTACTATTCAAAAATAAATATGCAATTTTTGGGTTAAATCGACCGTTTCGTTTTTTCGATGTCTCAAACTTTACGTTTATTCCGTCGGAGACATAAAATAATTATTATTCGGAGGCATATTAAACAAAACAAACAAAAGCCATTGATACGCTAGCCAATTGGTAGCTAATTTTTTAATAATCTTCTAAATGAATTTTATCACCGAAATCAAATCCTCGAACGAAAGTAATGTTTGTTTTTTTAATGCTGCCCATAAACTTGTTCTTCCATCACGGGTCGCGGCTACCGGCTACTGTATCGGCTGGTGGTTGATTAACAAAATTAAAACGCCCCGACGTCAAAAAAAGCTGTTTCCAATCAGTAGCAGCCAGAGTCAGCGGGCAGCCCGTGGCTGAAGAGAAGCCCTCGAAAATGTATAAATTTAACGTTCACTCAACCCGGATTTTTTAAAAATGATTTTCTCTTTATTTAAGAAAATTTACAACTAAATTTTATTAATCACAATTGCACAAGTTTTAGGGAGAAATATGCCTTTATACGTGTTTTAGGAAGTCTAGATAATTTTGGAATAGGCTTTTCTTTTACTTAAAATATATTTACTTATACAAGTATGCGAAGATGTATGAATGTGGATGAGGCGAGAGTTTTATGTCAGGAAATAAGAGTGTGGCGCTCTATCCTCTCTGCCTAGCCCCACGGAGAAACGGCGTGATGGTAAGTTAGTTAGTTAGTTAGAAGTACATTTCGTGTTAATAATATGACGGTCTCTTTGATTTTTTTCCGTGTGTGATCATAAACATGCATTTATTTAATGCACTTTCCTCGATCACGAATGGGAGAGATTGCAGTCAGATATCAATCAAACTTTCCTGAAAAGTTCATCTCGTAAATATTGTTACGTGGCGTGGCTCGCTCGAAAAATGAAATGGCACAACTCGTAAAATAAATCTTTTATTACATTATCTCTAACATTTTACAATCGCTCGCAAAGCAATACTACTCTATTTTTTTATTCAAACACAAAAGAACTGCTCTCTTTTGTTTTTCTACTCGGGTAAGAACCCTTCCATTTCTTCGCTATTTATTTAATCATGTTAGTTCTTATTTCAACCACTGGGCATACCGGCCCGCCGTTCTGCGCATGTGACACTTTTTTATGGAACTGTCAAATGTCAACGAACAGCTCGTTACAATATCTTGGATGAGTTCGTTAGTCTGGTTCACCATTTATTTAAAAAATTATAAAATCCGTAACCTGGAAATAAATTCATTTCATTCGATGATAGGTATCTACATCAATAGATACAGTAGATTTCATTATTTAGATGCATTTATTGTTTACAAATTAAACACATATTGTATTTTTATTTACTTTTATTAGTATTGTTTATTTATAGACCATTGTTTTATTCGGTTGGTATACATACACCTCTCTTAGCACGGAAATCGCAGGAATAAAACAAAAATATTAATAACTAGATCTAATTATATTACATTAAAAAATTAATGATAAGATTCATACTATTACAACACTTGTTTTTAAAAACTGACACTGATCATTTTAGAAATACTCATTAAATAATATTTTAAGTAATTTCTTGAATCTTTCAAAATGTTATTGCACATCTAGACTAAACGCATTAATTTACGTTAAAAAATGGTTAGGGCTTACAGAAAAAATATTTTTCTAATATTTTTTACATTTATACAAACGTTAGTATAAAAATTATATTTCTATAAAATATTTATTTAGAAATGGTCATAAAGACATCACGCTCAAATCATGTAACCTGTATTTGGGAAATTGTACCTTTTTCTAAGGATACACAGCCAAGATAACTTCCGATCTAAGCCTTCTGTCTTTCCCTGCAAAATAAGTGGTGATAAATAATATATATCATTGGAGAGAACAAAGTAGACAACTTTCGTTCATGTGATATTAATATGACAGTATATTAAGTACGACAATAGTTAGTACCAACATCTAATCACTGGTAATATGTTTTTAATCACTGATATTTTATTTTATTTATTATTTAATAAGTGTGAGTATTTTTGAACATTAAATATTTATTTTTTATCGAATTTAATTAAATATATTTTTTTATTAAAAAAAACATAAATGTGCTGTAAATTTTCATTAATTTAACCAAATATATCTCTTGAACGCAAGTTTATACACACTATAAATATATAAACAGTTTATTGCGATAGATTTTCAAAATAAAAGATTTATAATTTAATGAATCTCTCCTGAAGATTTTAGTACCTACCCATTGATATGTTTCTCGATCACTTTGAGTTTCAGAAGTAAAGATAGGATCGTACGTGATATTAAGGGTTCCCAGGTACACATGCGAAGCAATCCAATGCAAATAGAGGATAATGAATGTTGTTATATCACTATCAATATTATAAATTTGCCTAGATAGCGAGCGCTGGCCGTTTCCTGCAGTATGCCAATAATAAGGCAAATAAAATTTAGTTCCCATATTTCCACGAGGCAGCTGTGACAACTAGTTTTATCAAACTCTTTCGATTTTAAACGACGCGTAAATTGGAAATAACCGAGTGACAGTTAGAATTTTAATGATTATTACAACTAATGAGTAGTTGAATATTAAAAAAACAATAAAAACTGACTGGACTTAATGTATATCCCATATCTTCTTCTTACAAAATTATAATATAATTTTTTTTCTCTTTTCCATCTGGAAAAAAAGATAAATAAACACTACTGGGTCCACGTTAACTTAGTTTTCAATTTTACTCTTCTTTCAAAATAATTATTTAGCTGGCTCTTATGTCGCGTTATGTATCTCATCCAATTTCCTGTTTACAAAAATTTCATTATTACACTAAAAACTGAATCGTTAAAATGGTAAAGTCACAATCAACTTAAAATATGATATTTGACATAAGAGATTTTATTTATTGCGGTATTAAAAAAATGCAAATGTCTAGGCCGCTTGGTAAATTTTAAAAAATGAAGAATTTGACTTTTCAAGGGAATCCTCTTGGCAACCCCGGAAGGAAGACGGTTGGTGGGTCGCCCCAGAATAAGTTGGGAGAGGCGACAGAAATATGTGTACGAAAACAGAATGAGTCTAGACTGGTTGACTCATACAGAAGCAGCGCAAGACAGGGGAACATGGAAACACCTTATCGAGTCTCTGGGCCCCCGACCCTACTAGGACAAGGGGATGAAGATGACTTAATTTTATTTTTATTTTTTAACAAACAGACCGTCAACCGGTCTTTAATGACCCTAATAGATGGTCCTAGAGTGACATTAAAGTAGAAAGTACGAATATTTTGTGAACGAACGAATTTGTTAATAGGATATAATTACAAAATACACTTTCTACAATAAATTAATAATAAATAATGAGTAAATAATAAATGATATAATAAATTGAGAATAATATTCAGACTAACGCAAATCCCTGAATACAATTTAAAGAATAACTTCATGGATGAAGGAATAGGAATGAACGAATGAATTAATGACTTTTGAAGCGGCCACTATAATACCTATAAAAAACAACCCACGTAAACACTATTACCTAGTATTTATTGTTATACGTATGCATTTGTTTGAATTTAAGATTAAAAGTGTCGCGTAAGTGATTGACCGAAATTATTTTCG
Source organism: Agrypnia vestita (assembly GCA_016648135.1). Classification (NCBI taxonomy): domain Eukaryota; kingdom Metazoa; phylum Arthropoda; class Insecta; order Trichoptera; family Phryganeidae; genus Agrypnia; species Agrypnia vestita. The sequence goes on from JADDOH010000588.1 coordinate 9,969, forward strand.
ATCAGTTATCTAATGTATTCTATGTATGTTACAGCATGCATAAGCTGGTTTGTATTGTTTCGGACATGCACATCATCAATCGACGCAATAATATTAGCCGAGAGAATTTGCATCGTTTCCAAGTTGCGTTTAAAGCCACACCTGGAATGTTGTTACCCATTCCACACTGTTTTACGGGAACATAATCGTTTGGTTTTTAATTATTTAGTTCGGCAGCTTCCGTACCAATCAACAGAAACATCGTTGGAATATCCATTAACATATTTTATTCTACATTAATTAAATTTCAAATTACCGATTCACCGAGATCCGTCCGCGGTGCGCGGCCTAGCGCGGCCTCGCGAGCGCACGCCGAGTATTATGTACAGCCTTTGATAAACAACCCTGCTGTTAATAAATATTCTTCGGACACTCCGAAAATACCTCTCCACCAGGGGGGCATTCAGAACTAATAAAATTACGCTCTTCTTACCGTATTCGATACTTATCATCATTAACACATAAACACGTAGGCACCCAGACACAAATTTTAATAAAGCATTGCTAATAATACGTACGTATATTATATTATATGAATTTTGTTCACTTATTATGTTTATGTTTTACTGCTTATTTTTCCGACTAAACAAGTTTATTCTTACAATATTTTTATATGTAGGTACCAGTGGTGTGCAGCGCATACAAGCAAAAAAGCTGTGCATTAGTAAAGATTCTTGAAAACAAATATTAATTAAATAATCCTTATCATAAGAAAAAGTTGATTTAAAATTCTAGCCGTAATCCATCCTACGGCTAGAAGTTTTATTTCTGACGTTTCCGTTTAACGTGACGTATCTGTTTTTTTCAGATTTAAAATTCTAGCGGTAATTCGTCCTACGGCTAGAAGTTATTTTCCGACTTTTCTGTGCCTAACTTCATGTCAATTCTTTATTTAAAATAAAATAAAATAATAAATTTAGCGTGCTTCTTCGAAAGGTCCTATGCCAGGTGAGAATACGCGCACGTAATTGAAGAAATGTTATTTTTTACAAATTCAACCCAAAACTTTCGGTGTAAATTCTATGTCATTCTATGGTGAATGTAAATACAATACAAATACCATCTGTCATCTGTCATATCATAAAATGTTTGATTTATTTTTGTGAAAAGAAACGTATATCTGAAATTAGTATTGTTTCCGATTTAATTATATATAAATCGTCTTCGAAATATATTGAAATTTTTTGCCATATTAGTTTTACCTATATAAAATATTTATTTATTTAGGAAATATTGTTTACAATACTTTTTTTATAGTGCAGTTATTTCTATGGATTGAAGCTACTCAAAATAGTTCATTATATATAGTTAAAAAATTTTATAGGTAGGCGTAATATATATATATAATATATATAATATACCTAGGTATGGAGTCGGTAACAGCATAACCTAAGTTTATACCCACTGCATGTAATGTATATTCCCTTATAGGTATATTTTATATATAGAATATAAAAAAAATGTATTTCCCTTATAGGTATATATATATTATATATATATATATATATTTAATATACCTAGGTATGGAGTCGGTAACAGCATAACCTAAGTTTATACCCACTGCACGCCACTGGTAGGTACCTATGTTCAAAGAACATAGTTACTGGATTTTTCCCCAGAGGGATGATTAATTAACTAAGATAAATTATAGAAGTCTCACAGAGACGAAACTATTTACATGAGAAACATGTTTGGAAGTCTTTTTATAGGCTATCCCAGGGCTTACGACCAGTATGAGCTGGCTTAAGTGATCACTCTACACAATGCAACGTTCACCAATTCCATCGTAAGAACATTCACATATTATTTGTTCCAAACCTGAAAACCTCTTGTTTTTTTGAAGAGACTATGCTAGAGACATTTGTAATCTTTTCACACAAACTGGTATATGATAGATACACCTATATTTAAAAATGGAGTATTTAGCAATATCCTTTTTAATTTATTAAGTTCATTTTCGTAATAACTTTTTTTTTGTACCTGCATCTTTTTTAATAATTGAATTATATGTTGCAGATGTAGACTCACATGGTTCACAAAGGATGAGCTCATTGTGACTGTCATGATGGACTCCCGAGTTCCACGGGGCTGCTGTGGACAATACGCATTGTTATTTTTCAAAACTTCCCTGTAAAGCTATTTATTACCTATTATTTTTTTTCTCAATTTCTCTACGATGCTTAGGGTATTGTGCAAATTGTGTATCGTTTAAAATATCGTGTCGGGAGGCGGCTTTGGGAGGCAAATGAAAAACACCAAAGCAATTTAAACTTTTATTTATCACGCAAAAAGTCACTGGACACGAATTAAATCGGAACACTGTTCTTAAATTTATAGTCAATAAACGTTTCTAGAAAATTCCACATACTTATTATTACTTACAATATGTTTCTTAATTCGCACTATTTCACGCCGTTTTTTTTTGCTTCGATCACTTTCTAGAAAATACTGCTAAGTATTTGCATTTAGAAAAACTTCTCGCCCGTGGTAGGTACTTTTACTCTTAATATATACGCGCTGGTCACACTACATTCACTCCGTTGCTAATATCGCTGTGGTTAAATGTTAATAAATGACTTATGTGTAGTGCGACGCTCCTTGCTTTTATAGGTTAATAAATATCTTTATTGATCAAAACGATTACTACATATGTACCTATGTACGTAATTAGAAACCTTACGAATGTATTTTACGTTGTTTTTACCAGTATTGGTATGGTTAGTACCTATTGACATACAATAATTAATTGTGTCAGAATATTTCAATGAGGCACAGTATAGTAATATATTATCTATGCACAGGTAATAAGGGTATAGGTCCTTACATAAATAATAAATAAACAAAAAAACTACATTCAAGAGTATACGGAGAAGGTATTCTATTATTACAGTGTTAAAGTACAGTTGACTTGTGGAGTGGGTCAGAGAGCAGAAGATCAGATTGCTCGGCTTTGACGCAAATACGGTCGTAAAAATAGTTCAGTCAGATAGTTTTTTCTTAGTTCAAGTATTTTCCTGATCCAGGAGCCACAGGTTCTATTTTGATTTGATCAGGAAAATTTTATGTAGCTAAATATTGCTTCGTACACAACATTGTTTGGACGAGTAGTTTAGATTATATTGATTATTAACTGATACTCTTATAGTCTCAATCTGACTTCCACGCGGGCGAAGATGCGGGTACAGCTAGTATTATATAATATTTGTAAACTTATAATAAGTAAATCTCTATAAGGCTTTCTTTAAAATTTATTTTCACTACCAGAATTGAGTATACATAATTATATCCACACTCTACCATACATTAATGTCTCTCAAAATATTATGAAAATTCAGTTAAGAAACTCCGCTCACCTACATTCTAACGTGGTTCATTTTTAAAATCCCGATAAAAGTAAATTATCTTAATTTGAAAGTGGCGTGTCAGCGGACGAATTACACGAAGTGTTTCCCTCGATGCCTGCCTGCTCTCGGCCCAGTAAGATTTTTAATTAAACTCTGACAAGAAAGATTTCACCTAATTGATCTGATCACCGGCCGGCGCATTGCCCCCGTACGCATAAGTGTAAATTAAAAAGATATCTCGGCCCCATATCTCGTGGACACGGTTCATTACCATAAATAAATTAATTCCTCATTAGCATATATAATTATCGGGTTTGGTTCTTTACCTACCGTACGGTTAATTGTGTTTCTTGAGCGACGATCGATCGCCTCCGAAGGCTTTACCGATGTCTCGAAGGTACTCTTTAATAATAAAGGTACATCTTGAATGATGCTACGTTTGAAGGAGTGTTGCGAATTTATCTTACTTTTATGTTTGCTGCTACGCGAGCGTTATTCCAAATCACCGGTTGCGGTACTTAGAATGTGCGCTTTTGACGCGTGCGACTTGAGTTGAAGTTGTAAACCAATTCTTAATTTCTCTTTTCGTGTAATTTCTCACCTATCTACTTGTTCATTTTAGTGCAGAAGTCAAGTAACACGTAATGTATTACAATAATATTATAGATAGGTATTTATTTCGTAGGTACTAATATGAGTTCTATGATTTATGTAAATGAATATAAGTTAATTCTAATGACGTTTGTACACGGATGAGATTTTGATCGTTCATCTCAGAGATTGTCGGTAGAGGCCGGTAGGTACTGAAAATACATGCGGTAATGATTCATACCTAGCATCGCGCTTAACTCTGTTACCTTTTGGCGAATTCGAGAGAAGTATCATTCGTTCACGTGTGCCATAACACGCGCCGTCTTCCGGTAGCGAGTTTATTTTTATTTGTAAATAAAATGTAACTGTTCTGTATACCGTTTCCATCTTGTATTTATAAAGATTTCTAATATATTATACATTAGAGTAGATTTATTTCTATAAATATATCAAATGCACAGTCCAACCAAAATTTTATATTTAAATTAAATAAAAATAAACAAACAAACCTACAGTTGGAAGATTGACTTGAAATTGCCAGAACTAGCGAAAATTCTTTTCAATAAAACATAAAAAAATCAATTTGAACTGACTGAAACTCGTTAAGTATTGAATTCTCGGATTATTGTGCTCGTTAAGTATATTTTTAAAAATACATTATTACAGTAATTATTTTATAAATAAATTTATTGAAATAATAGCTCCTATTAATGACAAGGCTAATTTAAATAATATTCACGATACTCAAATTTGGAAGCAAAGAAATATTTAGATATGATCAGGATGTCAGTTTTCTACTCGTATCTCCAAAGATTGATACAAAATGGGATAAAGTTTTTTGTATTGCAAATACGTAAGCTAGAGTTTTTAGTCCTACTGCAAAACCTAGGTTTTAGACAATTAAGCCTACGATTTGTGTCCAGTTGAGAATTTCAATACCTCTCTCTGTAATCTTGCTGGTAAAATTTTACTTGATACAAAACACCGTATTCATGACGACTTCCACAATTTTGTAATACTTACGTACATATTCATTTAACAGGCAATATAACATAAAAATACTTAATCTGAACATCCGATCGCTTGAAAAAAACTTTGACAATTTATTAATATTCCTAACTGACACCAACATGGAATTTGACATAATAATCCTGACTGAGTGTTGGACGACAGACAACACCATACTCAGACCCATTAACAATTATGAACCATTCAGGACAGAAATTTCTCAAAACAGATCGGATGGTGTTGTTGTATATATAAATAAACAAGTAAAAAACGTCACTATCTATGAACCTACCTTATTACATGCAAATTGTTTAAAAATAATAATTAACAACACCCTTGCAATACTAGCTATCTACAGATCGCCTAGCAACGCATGTATTACGGAATTTATTAACTCACTAGAAGAAAACATACATAACATTAACATTTATCAGACTTGTATTATAGCGGGTGACATCAATATCAACACTATTGGTCTCAAACACAAACAAGCACACGAATACGAGTGTCTAATGTCAGCATATGGCTATCTTGAAACAATAAGCGTAGCAACACGGGAAAACAGAGAGTCAGGTTCTTGTCTTGACCACATATATGTAAAATCAAAACTAAGCATACAGACTGCTGTCATTAAATCAACAATTACCGACCATTACAGCACTGTGCTAGGGCTACACGGCAATACCACAAAACTACAACGTAAGCAACATCTAACAAAAATCCAACAAATAAACTTCGAAGAACTTAAAACTGATCTAATTACAGAAAGCTGGATAGACGTATTAAAAGAAAAACAAACGGATGTAGCTTTATCTAGATTCTTAAACACTCTTAATAAACATATTGAAAAAAATACTACCTCTTATGTTAGAAAAATAAATAAATGTATAAAACCCTGGATAACACCGAATATAATAAAATGCACTCACAAACGTGACCAACTTCATCAGCAAGTAAAAAAACATCCATTCAACCATTCACTATATCAGTATTATAAAAGATACCGTAATATATGTAACAACATAATAAAAAAAAGGAAAGAACAACACTACAAACAAAAAATCGAACAAAACAATAATACTAAAAACATATGGAATGTCGTAAAAGAATTAAATGGTATTGAAACACATAAAAAAAGTAACATTAATACTTTGGTACACAACAACACTACCATCACTGATAAGAAAGAAATAGCAGATAAACTAAACCTTCACTTCTCCACAATTGGTGAAACACTAGCGCGTAAAGTATTAAATAAATACAAACAGCAGTCACACTATAATAATATAAAAACTAACGGACCCCATCTCCCCAAATTTGAGATCTCCCCTATCTGTTACAAAGATGTGGAAAAAATAGTAGATGACCTGAACATAGACTGCTCTCCAGGCCCGGACGGAATATCCGCTAGAGTAATTAAATCGTTCAAAGAAATATTACTAAAACCTATAGTTCATATATTTAATTTAAGCATCACAAAAGGTATTTTCCCGTCCCAACTAAAAACGGCTAAAATCACACCCGTACATAAAGCTGGCAATAAAGACGATCCAAATAACTACCGACCTATATCCATCCTAAATTTACTATCTAAGCTGCTAGAGAAATGTGTTTGTAATCAATTCACCAACTTTTTAGAAAAATATCAAATTTTAGCCAACAACCAGTTTGGATTTAGAAAAAATCGGGGTACACAAGAAGCAATACAGGAAGTTATTGGTTATATTTCAGACAAACTTGACAATAATAAAAAATGTATAGCAATAGCACTAGACTTGACGAAAGCTTTTGACACAGTTTCACATGAAAAAATGCTTCACAAACTAAAACAGACTGGACTTTCGGAAGCAAGTTACAACTGGTTCAAAACTTACCTTACAGACAGAACACAATTTACACAACTTGACAAAACTAAAAGTGACGAACATTACATCAAATACGGAGTCCCTCAAGGAAGTACACTAGGACCTGTTTTATTCCTCCTATACATAAACGATTTATGCAAGCTAACAACGGGGGGGGAAGTAGTTATACAGACGATACAATACTCATGTTCCACGCTTCATCATGGGATCTTGTTTTCAAAGCAGCTGAACTGGGTTGCAACATAGTAAAACACTGGCTGGAAAATAATTTGCTAACAGTCAATCTCAAAAAAACTAAGTATTTGACATTCAGCATAGATAAAAGAGGGCAGCCATCTAGCGATTTAAAATTGACTATGCATGATTGCCAACACCAAAACTGTGATTGCACCCCCTTGGAAAATGCAGATAGTGTGAAATACTTGGGAATCATAATAGACAGGCACCTAAACTGGAAACTTCACATTGAACTATTATCGGGAAAACTTTTAAAACTCATTTACCTTTTTAAATCCATACGTAATATTTTTAATAAACAGCAACTCAAAACTATCTATTATGCTCTTGCCCAGTCATTTTTGAACTATGCGATTCCAAGTTGGGGAGGTACTTACAAAACCACATTAAAACCAGCTATAACGGCACAAAAAACCTTGCTCCGAGTCATTAATAAGAAACCATTTACATACCAATCAGACAGACTATTCAGAGAATTTAATGTACTGGACGTTAGACAGCTGTTCGTTAAGTCTACCCTCATCTTCTACATCAAAAACACAAACCACCTAACAGCAACCAGTAACTCGCATTCACATAATACTAGACAAGCATTACGAAACCTTGACGAAATACCAAAAACTAAGACAACACATGGACAGAAAAATTACTCATACATAGGGCCTAAAATATTTAACATATTTAAAACAGACTTCCCGGAAATCAGAATATACTCAATTAATAAAATAAAAGCTTTAGCAAACAACTGGCTTACCTCCAAAGGTAGAACAGCAACTGAAAATTTACTTACTGTAATTGCATAATAATGTCTTTAAATAAAAATATATACCTATATAAATTAATTAATTAATTAAGGAAAATAAAAAATAATCTTAAACAAAACTTTAACCCTTTTTACATTAAACAATTATTCTACACATATTTACACTTGGACTTATGACTAACTCAACTTTCACTAACATTCCACTTGATACTCTGTAGATACATAATAACTACCTTATGAAAATAAATACTACTGACGAACTCGAAAAAATATTATAATTGTGTACTATAACGCCACTCTGGGACAGGCGTAGCCTAGTAGAGTGGCATAATCCACAAATTAAACAAAACAAAAAAAATGTGTAATCTATCTTATGTTTTATTGTTAAATTAGTATTAAGTATCTTTATTTGTAAACAAGGATTTTTTAAAAAAAATAAAAAATAAAACATATTTAACATTATTTCGTTTCTTCGCAAGAAGGACAGCTGCTGCACTATTCGGTTTTGGCACACCAGCATGCCACATTATTTAGTCTTATACATTTTCCTTCTCCTTCTATATGCACCCTCATCGGTTGATGAAGTTTTTAACAGGGGCTTCTTCCAACATTTGGTTCATCCGTTCATATCATGTCTCTCGCAGATGCCTTCTCTGTTTCTGTTTCCATCATTAGGTACTCATTATATTTTGTTTACCTATCCTGTCCTCGCAGTTTTTGACACAATTCACAATATGGTAAACATATGCTAAAGGCTTATTGTGTTCGGAAGACTCATTCATGACCCCGGGAACCCAAAATCCGATACGTTGACCTTATGAAAGATAATATAGAGCCATCTCTACACGACGCCTCCAAACTTATTGAGGGCAGATCCAGATGAAGGGAGATAAAAGGATCAACATGTTCACAACGTTCATCAATGAAGATAACAATGAGAGAGAAAGAGACGCAAGGTACGAATTTATCAAAATTGATAAGAAGTGAGATATCACAGAACAAAAATACTTGAATATTGATGCCATATTTTAATGGAGAAACGAGATATAAATAGTTGTATAAATATATATTCTTATAATATTTCGAAAAACATTCATAATGACTATTTATCTGGCCAGATGCCAGGGAGATCAGATACACACAGCAGAATATTGCAGAAAACTACACACAGAAGATTCTGAACAGCCTTGAAGACCTTAGAATATTTATGACTATTTATAGTGGTTGGATTAAATTGCCAAGCGATCAGAGACTTCTTCTTCTACTTCCTGGCTTCATCCCAACACACTGTTATCATCAACAGTTGGGGAAGGCTCTCCTCATCCTTAGGCTGCTTCTTTTATCCTGAATATGTCACCCAATCCTCGCCTCTGCATTCGGCTATCCCTTTGAATGAATTGAACCACCCACGAACTTTTTGGTCCCACCCATGAAATCGCCTGGTTAACAAAATGATCGAGCGCTCGTCGTCCAAAGTTCAAAGTGACTGTACCATCTCAATTGCCTTTCTTGTTTTGATGTTTATGACGATCCGGCTTCCATGAATGCGTGAACTTTTTATTTTGTCTCTAAGGGCGATCTGCGACGAAATCTTCAAAATATTTATTATTACGTACCTATATAGTAAAATAAACACTAGGTATATCGATGAGTAGAGTTGAATTCAATATAATTAATAATGTCACCAATTTTTTTTTTGCTATTATCTAAGAAGAGTTTAATTAATTTAATAAAAATTAATATTTTATTACAAAACCTTTTCAGGATTAACCATTCAATACGTGCGTCGACAGATTGCTCAGGGAGGTGGGGCTGGGCCGCGAAGTTAGCGAGGAGCGAAGCCTCGTAATATTTGATTTGCCTGTCAACACACAGACAAAGAGCGTTGCGATCAGTATTATTTGAAACATTGCGCTCGTGTATTAATGGTAGGTACAGGGCTCTACTAAAACATGCTTGATTGTTGAATGGATGTCAATATCTCAATTTAACTGTCATCCGAATACGCATGGTTTCGGGCAAAAATCACATTCCATTTTTCATTCGTTGGTTGATTTCATCAATTCTAATTATTAAACAAAACAAATTTGTATATTGTAAAATAATACATTTGACATTTGTAACTTTTCATTCAAGTTTAAAATGTCATTGTGACATACCTACATGCATGTAGGTATTGTGAGTTGTGAGTATGTTCTTCTTTGTTACTTTCCTCTTAGAATTTCGTGGAATTCTACGCAAACCCATACCCTTTCAAGACGAGACTACAGATTATTTAGCTTACATATCATCTAAATATTGTTATGTTATTTATTACGCGAGTCTTGCAAGAAGGTTATAGTAGAAAATAAAATGGTTGATTTTCTCCTATTCATCATATTTGTCTCCGTACGAAGGTATAGTATTAGATTCAAGTTTATAAGAAACTATATTCCATGTTTACAAGAATTTTTCATAATAGTGCACTTCTGACAACGATTTTAAGTGGCGCCATCATTCTAATAATGCATTTATTATCGTAATTATAACAAATCATATCTAGTTTATTTGGTTTTACATAAGTGTAAAGGTGCTTCCTAAGTAATGGTTTAAAAATATCAAATATAGTGCATAGCTTCAGAAATATATGAATGTAAAAAAAAAGAAAAAAAAAAAATATATATATATATATGTATATATGTATGTCAATGCCCCCACTTTTAAACACGAGAAAAAATTCTCATTTAAAAGTGGGTAAGCGTGTAATATAAAGGTGTATTAATTAAATTATATTGAATACTCTTAAGTTTGTACATTTAAAAAAAAAAAAAAAAAATATATATATATATATATATATCAACGGTCCCTACATATACTATAGAATCTTTAACTACCTATCGGATTTACTCTATTTATATATATTTTCGGATAATATTAAAATACAGTTTAGTTTTACTTTAATATTAATTTTTTTAAACAAATATTCAATTATTTGTTGACATGTGAAAACTTGTTACTTCACTTGTAAAATGTGGTTTTATTAGAAGTTTCATCAAATTTTGAATTCACTGGTTTCCTCAATACCGAATTGATTACAGAACCTATCTATAATATTATCAAAAATATGCACACAGGCAGGCACTTCTGGTAATAAAATCAAATATGGATAAAAGTTCATTTTATTAAACCAATTCATGTTGGAACATAATTGTCACGAAGGATAATGCTGTCTCTATCTCTGTATAGCTATCCTCTTCCATACATGTATTACCTTTCATTAGTATTTGGTTTGAATATGATCGTAGAATCGTGCAGAAATAAAAAAAACCTATATTGATTCTTAAAATTTTATAGCATCTCTTTTCAATAGTTTTCATATAAGTACAAGTTGTTGAATGTAAAATATTTAGAATCATAAAGCCCTCATAAGGCGAAACGCTTCTTCAAAATAAAAATGTAGAACTAAATCACCTTGTGGTTAGGACACTCGCCTCGTGATCCAAAGGTCGCGGGTTCGAACCTCACTCCAGACTAGCAAGTTAGTCCTATTTTCATAGAAAAAGCGTTCAGCTTTTTTAATTTGGAAATAGTAAGAATATTGATGTGACACGTATTCCATGTTCGCATTTCTATTTTTATACGTATAAAAAAAACAATAAATTTAACCAGTCATAAATTTAACAATTTTTCAGTTAATTTAACTCGTTAGTCCACCTTAATGATCCCTAAAGGACGACGAATACTTTAGTTAGTGTAGAAAAAAATGAAATTAATCGTTCCGAGGTATTTTACATATCCATTGACATATCATAAATACAATTACATTATTTATCATATTACACGCGGAGTTGCGCCAGCTTTGAGGACACGACGCGCGTTGCAACGGACATTTTATGGTTAACTTGATTATTTATAAAATGCTATTTTCGCTGTGAGCTGTGTTTGGTAGAAAACTACAATAAAATCTGCGGCCGTTTATTTTTCCATTTCACTTTTGCGGTTGGTAGGGCCGCCGAGGGGGCGGCGTGCGGGGGAGGAGGGGTTTTCACATATTTTCACGTAGGTAACGTTTTTTCGGCCGACAGATGTCGTTAGGGATGCTCCGTTGTATCCTGCATCGCTTTGTTCATCAGATTTTTACTGATTTAATTTCTATGCTTTTGTTAAATTGTAGGCATGTAGTGCTGAGGATCGTTTTCGGGTGCTAAAATAAAATATCGATGTATTAAATTTTAAAAAATCAGCCTATAAGGGAATAAAAATGTGTTTATGAGTCAGGGCTGTAATATTTATTTATTTATTTATTTCAACGGTTACAAAACCTATTACAGTAATTTGATGTTGTACTAATTACCTTATAATATAAAATGAGAGTAAGTAAAATTAAGCATAAGATAATAAAGATAAAATATGTAGAATACAGAGTTAATATAAAATAACATAATAATGTCAAAAGTAAGCATAAAATAACAGAGATAAAAAAAAGTAATTACAGAGTAAATATACAAATATATATAATATTATATCTTATAATTATATATATATATATATATATATATCTATATATTTATATATATATATAATATATATATTTATATATTAGGTCCTTACATATGAAATTGGCGTTTTGCCGTACTGGCAATTTTGATCTCAATATCTTCTCTTTGGTTAGGAATTCCAAATCCAAATTTATACAGCTATTTACTCATGTATTTGTGTTTTGAAAATTATAATTCATTTGTTTTTTCCTCAATTGTTTTTTTCTTTGCGTCACTCAGTTTACAAAATGAAAAACTTGAAATATCGCGTTATTTACGAGTACGAGTTCCACCGTGGCACCAGTGCTGCAGAAACGGCTCGAAGGATTAATGATGTGTATGGCGACGGTGCCGCAAAAGAAAACACAGTGCGTTTTTGGTTCCAACGTTTTCGTTCTGGAAATTTCGACCTGCAGAACAAGCCCCGTGGACGGCCGGAGACCAAAGTTGATAATGAAGAATTGAAGGCTATTGTGGAAGCGGATCCATCGCAAACCACATCCGAGTTAGCTGCAGGCTGCGGTGTTAGTGATAAAACTGTTTTAATCCACTTGAAGCAAATTGGTAAGGTGAAAAAGCTTGAAAGGTGGGTACCTCACGAATTGAGTGAAGCAAATCAACAAACGCGCGTTGACTGCTGCGTTGCATTACTCAACCGGCACAATAATGAAGGGATTTTAAATCGAATCATTACCTGTGATGAAAAGTGGATCCTGTACGATCATCGGAAGCGCTCATCGCAATGGCTGAACCCTGCCGAACCAGCCAAACCATGCCCCAAGCGAAAATTGACTCCAAAAACGTTACTTGTGAGCGTTTGGTGGACTAGTGCTGGTGTCGTTCACTACAGCTTTCTTAAATCTGGCCAGACGATTACGGCAGATGTCTATTGTCAGCAACTGCAAACCATGATGGAAAAGCTAGCTGCTAAACACCGAGGCTGGTTAATCGCTCTAGGCCACTGCTGCTTCATGATAACGCTAGACCATACACTGCACAACAGACGGCTACCAAATTAGAGGAGCTTCAATTGGAATGTCTAAGACATCCACCGTACTCTCCGGACCTTGCCCCAACAGATTACCATTTTTTCGAAATTTGGATAACTTCTTGCAAAGGAAAAAATTCAACTCCGATAGGGCAGTCCAAACCGCCTTCAAAGATTTTATTGATTCCCGTCCGAATGGTTTTTTTAGTAAAGGAATCGATTATGAGGTAAAAGTGCATAGATAGCAACGGTACATACTTTGATTAAATAAATATATTATAATAAAAAAAAATCGGCTTTATATTCCTCCCATACTAAACGCCAATTTCATATGTAAGGACCTAATATTACGTTAATTGATGCAATGCAATGATTTTAGTTTACAAAAGTGTAATTAAAAAAACATGCACCATACAATGTCGTAGATATATTTCTATTTGTATATGTAAGTAAGGCGAATTTGTTAAGGAGAAAAATCTTTGTAAAATATATCCAAATTATTATCATATTTTTTATATTTGTTTATGGTTCGATTTATAGGCAAATTTAATTGCATTATTTTTATAATTATTAATGTAAAAAAGAGGTGTGAGCCTTGAACGACGAAAAGGTGTACCGATTGAATGCAGCACTCTTCCAATTATTTAAAATGTCAAATTATTAAGTTAACTTGGTTTATTGTTGCTTATTAAAATTGAGTATGTAGAAAATGTTTAATTTCATAGTTAGAAAGTTACCTTTATGTACCTATTATTGCTTATGTATATAATCTAGTTTTGAAACTATAATTGTAGATTTATAGCATTCATTTATGTCGGATAAATTACTGGTATGACCCATTCCCGAAAATTTATCAAAAATACATTTGGTAATTCAATTTTAAGAGAATTTCTATAAAAATATTTAGAAATTAATAGGGTGTTGCCTTTTACATATGAAATATACACCAGAAATTTTGTTCTTTATATCAAGGTTTGCAAAACCAAAGGTTTTTTGTATTTATCTATCTTTATATTTTGATTATGTATTTTAAATAATCTATTGTTTTTATGTAATTTGCACCCAGTATTCTGTTGGTGTCTCGTTAAAAATAAAATATCTTAAATTAACGTATATTATAGATATCTCACAGAGACGAAACTGTATTTCTTATGGGAAAGTAGGTATAGAAGTCATTTGGGTGTACATAGGACTTATGACCTATCTTATGGTTGGCTTAAGTCATCACTTTAATGTTACATTGTGTAAAGTGATGACTTAAGCCAACCATAAGATAGGTCATAAGTACTATGTACACCCAAATGACTTCTATACCTACTTTCCCATAAGAAATACAGTTTCGTCTCTGTGAGATATCTATAATATACGTTAATTGATTAATAATGTCTCTGTGACATAAATCCAGCACTGTTCTGAAAGATTTGAACAAACTCAAAAATATTCTGAATAAAATATCTTTGCTGTCTTCGTTATCTCACAACGTAGATATTATAAGAATGCATTTTATTTCTTACCAAAAGCGCAAGATTCACTGCAACAATCTCGCTATCCGCAGTTCCACTGCACCCCATCTGTCGTCAGTTAATCCGGTGCCAAGTTTATATCTTGTTCCCAAACATCGGCGCACAAAGACTCCATTGTGGACGGCCGCTGCCGCACTTAGTGATGGAACAATACCAAAATAACAAGCGCAAAAAATAGGGATGTTTTCAGGCTCGGATTTCATCCCCGGCGCAGTGTTCAGAGAATCGGCGAACGAAACGGAATATGGAGCGTCATTAAAAACTCGTTAGATCAAGGCCAGCATTATCTTCGTTCTGTTTCGTTCTGGAACCTCTCGCTGCTCCGCAATCAATCATTTACATTTCGGAGGAACATCGCGCAAGGTTGTTCCGCCAACTACCGCCGAAGGGCCTACCAGGCCAATAATTAATTTCCAAAAAGTCTCAAATACTTTCTGAATGGACTGATTGAAAGTTCTGTGCGGATAATATATTAACTTGTTTGCTTTATGATAACAAGGAGCAAAACTATTGCAATAATGATGTTATTCAAAGTAAGTCAAAATTAGGAATATAGACGTACCACTATAACTTGGCGTGCGAGGGAGGGCGTCCCTGTCGCGCAACAGAAGTTGCCCGGGTGTAAATTTATTACACAATACATAATGTACACAATGTCCGGTGACCGGTGTCGTATTAAATACAGAAATTCGGCCGGGCAGCACTAAAGAAACCATGCAGTAATGGCGGCCGTTCTATCTGTCAAACTGTCAGACGGTAATATCGGTCCGTTATTCGTTTTTTCAGCTTCGCAAAACTTTGATACTTCGTTGGCAATTGTTCTTGAACCATCCCGGACTGTTTAGGATGTTTTGGACATAATAATTCAGTGTATATTGGTAATCAAGATGTCACAGCTCCCGACCAAATACAAAATTGAACTAAATGACAGGGTTACCACCAGGTACGGGCGGGGCGGGTTTTAGTTCAAAATTCGCCGCACGCCAAGTTACGTGTAGTAGTAGTTCTCAAATGCTCCTTGTCTGTATACAAAACTCCCAAAACTATTATAAAAGGCAACAAATGTATAAATGAATAAGAAATCCTTAAATGGCTAAGAAGTCTACAATATAAATAGGTGGTTACAATACAAATAGGACTCGCGGTGATTACAATGAAGATTGACTTTTACACGGGCATATATTTTGGAAAAAAAATTCAAAATTATAAAGTTTCGTTTGAGTACCTTCTAATATTCCTATCAACCAATTATTATCACACTAGCCGTACATCCGTGAAAAATCACGGGACACAATAGTTGCAGGATTTTGAAGCTGAAAATTCATGAATAGAAAACCATTTGTTTTTTTAAATTGACTATTCGCTTAAATCTTAAATACAATAAAATAAAATACAGAAATGTCAAGACCGTGTAATTTCGACCTCGCGTGTTGCTTGAGCCGCGCGCTGATTGCGTGTCATAGTCTAATTATCTAAAGTTTTAATTCCAGCAAGTTACAAATTTACGGACCGACAGACAGACGAAATTATTTTATTTAGTTTATCATAATATGTAAATATATCATAATATTATATCTATTCTGTCTCTGTATAAGTAATTATTAAGATTGGACGATCGATATATACTTATGCTTAAGCTTATTGTTTGACGTGTATACCTTTTTAAAAACAAAATCATTTATCTAAAAATTTTACAATACAATACAATAGCAATCATAGTAAAAAAATACCTGACCGAAATCTGATTGCTCTAGGCCGTATGAAGCGCGTTACGTTATGCATCCATGTTATGGTGAAACGTCATCCATATATAGGTATTACGTGAAAGTAGAGGAATGCTACTAATAGAATCCCCTTCCTCTCACGTAACAGCTCTATTTGTTTTCTAGAAAATAAGTATTTATCCTAAAATACCCTAAATAATGCGACCAGCAACTATGGAATACCTATAGAACTATAGAATAACGTATAGAATCAATAGTACCTAATGCGTTCCACTTCTAGTGTATGTATTCCGTGAAAATACCTAATTCTTCCTGGCCCTCTCAACTATAGTTATAGGGGTCAATTACAATTTTTGCATGTCATCCAGTATATAAGTGTAAATAAGTTTCTTAGGCAGTGACTGTTTTGTATATTTTTAATGTGTGAAGCGCTCTTGAGGTGAGTACTGGCGAAAACTGCGCTATGTAAATTTTTAAGTACTCGATTGCTGGGTATGTGCTTCGCGCATTTCATCATCACCACGTGGTCCACTTAGGATCTTGGAATTTTCAAGCAGTAGTTTTCGCTAATACAGAACGTCTCCAATCGTGTATATCAAGTTTATTCGGGTCGTTTCGACCATCTTCCACGTCATCGCATCTTAAGAGCTGATACAGTACCGTGTATTCTTTGGATATGCGTGATGTAAATTTGATTATTTAATGATTTTTATCGAAAAACGACAAGTATTTTTCTTTATCAAGTTAAAATATCTTATTTCTATTCTTATTTACAATGTTTAAAAGTATATTTCTAATATGTAGTCTTTTTTATGTTTGTGTTATATTTCTTATGTACAATATTTAATTTTTTATTTCTAATATGTAGTCTTTTCTAACATATAAACATAAAAAAAACTGTAGGTACAGGTAGTTGCTTCAGAATAAACCTTTAGACCAAAGGTCGCTGGTTGGAATCTCACTCCAGACCAGCAAGTTGGTCGTGTTTTCGCGAAATTTGTGCCAAAGCTGCTTACGATGGAGCAGCTCTAAGATAATGCATCCGCCTATTCTTCAGTCACAGCATTCCTATTTATCTACTTTCCCGACACGGCTCCATGTGATTTTTGGCTAGTACTCAAGTTCAAAATTATGAGAAACCCGACGGCCCAGCCGAAAACCATTCCAAAAGATGCGTTCTAGAAGTGTTTCCACCACTAATGGACCCCTTGGAGAAGTGTGTGCGTTAAGATTTTAATTTGTATACTAAGCCGTAAAAAGTTATTTTTTAAATGTATTTAATATTATTTGCCTTCATTGTTACTCTCTTCCTTTTAACTCGTGGCATCTGATTGCTTGCTTATATGACGAAAAAACTTTGGATCGATTTTTAACCCTTTTCCGTGATCCAATCGAGCTGAAACTTTGCAAGCAAACTCGTGGCGACAATCAAGAAGATGTACAAAATTTTCGTTAAAAAAAATAATAATTATAGTATATATAGTATTTATTAATGGTTTTTTCATACAACTCAGTAAGTTGTATGAAAATACTCCGGCACATCTGGTAGACACGAAACCCGAAAATGAGAAGGAGTATTGTAAAAACTTGGTTTTTATAGGTTAGTTTTTCTAACGACACAATACTAGCGTTTTACTTAAGGGATGTACATTTTGACATCACCCGAGGCGATCTAAGCGCAGAAGTATCCTCGGAACTTTCACCAGGTCGCTATGGACGAGATCGATGACTCCAGAGCTTTAGAATCTCGTCCTGTTAACTGTGCCAGCTCGGAGCCTGGAGCCCGACGCGGGAAAGTCGAGCGGAATGGCTTTCCGGAAGCGGATAAGTAGAATAAATGTTCACAAAGTCGAATCAACGTCCGCATCCGGTAATGCGGACGTGTTTGCGTGTACTATTCGCTACATTATCATTATTTCTTCCCCCACATAAAACAGACGACAAATAAATAATTTCCTGTAGAAAAAAATAACAGTGAGCTTTATACTTTGTTTAAGGAGCTAAGCGTCGCAAAATTTATAAAATTGGAAAAATTTCGGTGGCTGGGTCATATGGAGAGAATGAGTACAGAAGTCCCTGCTTAATTCATCACTTAGCTTAGGAAGGCCAAAATTAAAATGGAGCAATGACGTTCTCAAAGACATATCTGCATTGGAGATTCTGAACTGAAGAAGCTGGCATAAGACCGAGATGAGCGGAGGAAGACTCTTGAGGAGGCCATGACCCTCCAGGTGCTGTAGAGCCAAAAGTGGTGATGATGACTTCATAAGTTTAGCACAGAAGCACCGTATATAATTTTTTTTATATATAGTAATATAATATTAAGGGGGTGTGTTGTAAGTAAATATAAAAATATAAAAAAACATAAAGACTATCAAATATATACATATTCTCTTCTATAAAATCTGAGGACTCGTGTATAACGTAGGAGTATATTTATATTATGTACTAGCTGTTCGTACCCGGCATTGCACGGGTTGAGGATTATGTTTAAAATAAGGTTGTGAGGGGAAACAAAGGTTCCATTATTTTGAAATCTAGGCTGGGATGCATGGGATGTCCAGGGGGCGAAATGTAACCTATGTTTACCACTAGGTTCTTAAGAATATTTATGCTGAATTCGGTAGAACAGTACAGAATTGCATTGAAAATATATCAGGGAAGAGGAAGGAGTAAAGGGGGAGGATGAAAATGTCGCCTACGTTACCCGAGAGATCTTAAAGAATAAACGTAAATAAATAAAGATAATAAAATAATTAAAAAATAAAGATACGATAAGAAATAATGATAAGAATGCAATATTTAAGGTTTTTATGAATCTCGGAATAATGAATAATGAAGTGCACTTTCTCATTGGTTCAAGCGCTTTATTTAAGCAAAGACAGTCAACCGAATGTAATCAAATAATTTAAT
Organism: Agrypnia vestita; assembly: GCA_016648135.1. Classification (NCBI taxonomy): domain Eukaryota; kingdom Metazoa; phylum Arthropoda; class Insecta; order Trichoptera; family Phryganeidae; genus Agrypnia; species Agrypnia vestita. The sequence goes on from JADDOH010000588.1 coordinate 29,481, forward strand.
TCGGAAAATATTAGGTAGGTGTATCTAAATATTTATCAATATTAAAAAGATAGGTACCGGCGCTTTTTTTTTCAAATTGTGTGAATTCGAATGGAATTTTGTATCAAAATTTCAAAGCAATAGATGAAGAACTTTAGGATATTTATATTTAGGGCAATCAAATATTTACATTTTTATTTATATAAATAAATAGTAGATATATAAAAACAAAGTAAGTACACAAAAACATACTTGTATTCGAATGTAACGTTGTGAAAAAATTTCAATGCAATCAGTATAGAACTTTCAGAGATTAGCGATTTTGTGCAAACGATCACATACATTTTGATTGAACTAGATATATGTAGAGAGTAAAAATGTAGTTTTATTAGAACATCAACCAGTGCAGTAAAGAAAACTAGTCAATAATTATAAATTATAAATAATAAATATAAAGTAATGAGTAGATACAGTTTTAACAACATATTTAAAACAATAAAACAAAAAAAAAGTAGTTAAAAAAATGGTAAAATGAAGGAAATAAATGTAAACTGTAAAGTATACAGTAGAGACATGTTTTGACAATTTATTGAATAGTAATAAATTTAACTCTTTTGACCATGTGAAATTATAGATAACCACAATGATTTATGAAATATCTCCTCCCCAACACAAATCTTTTCGCTTGTTTTTTGAAGAATCTTACATTACTTATTTTCTTTATAACACTAGTATACCACACTGTATACTACTACAGTATACAAAACTTTATATAATTTCTTATATTATCTCTCGCTATTCTGTAGCATGTACAAGTGTCACTATTCTGGTACAAGTTAATGTTTCTTTGTAATGATTTAAAATAACAATTTTTTAAAAAACTACATTTTATTTTGCAGCTACAATTTTTGAACCCAGTTCTTTGATATTTAAAAAAAGTTTGATGAATAAAATAGAAATATATACAAGAAAAAACTTTCAGTTTCGATACATAGATTTTTCTAAAAACATTTAATTAATTTTTAAGGGTATAATGTGGACAAAATATTTGAAGAACTGTGTACTTGTGGATAAACGTGGCTCAAAGTTCAATTCAAATTAATAACCGATGAGAAATTCAAAATAAATAATTCATCATTTCGCGACAAGGCCGCGACATTCAACTACTCGTATATCTAATGCAATACTTTCTACAAAGGCTGCATAAATAAATGAAAGCATATAGAAATGTCGATATCGCATATGATTAAAAGTCTACTTGTATTTGTGTCTAACGCTTTTGTTTTATGGAGAAATGCGATAAGAAACTGATCGATTATTACATCGGAGTGAAGTGTCCATTCCTTTTGAAATACAAATCAGATGAATGTGACCCTTTTATTCTATTACATATATATATATATATATATTACATATATATATATATATATATTTAAAAAAAAAAAAATTGAGATGTGAACACGGAATTCGTGTCATATCAATATTCTTACTATTTTCAAATTAAGCTAAATGCTTGTGCTTTGAAAATAGGATTAACTTGCTTGTCTGGAGTGAGATTCGAACCGGCGACCATTGGATCACGAGGCGAGAGTCCAACCACAAGACCATCGAGCGATTTTATTTCTGTCAGAAATTTATCAAATTGTGAATTTTATAAATTCATATTACACATACATACTGAAAAATATATATTGATATATAATTAATAAAAATATACCTTGTTTTCCCTAATTATTTGTTGAAAGTATTAGTATATTTCGGGGCTAATGGTACCTTCGTCAGGACACAATGTACACAAACAAATAAAAAATCGTATCGTCAGTATATAGAATAAAAAAATACAAATAAATATATCGGAAATATATAAATAATTCAGTATTAACATGAAAACAAATTTAAAAGATAACTATTTGTAAAAAGAACCTGGTTATTTATAATATTTATATACTGTCAATAAATTATCTTATTTCCGAAATTTCTAATTTATTCAACTGTAATTCTGTATAATTTCTATGTAAAATCTGTAAACCCTTATTAATATCAAAAGTACAAAATATGATTCGCAAATTCGGAATATTACTTATATTTTTGTAAAATATGTGTTTACGACGATATGTTGTTACTAATGTAAGATTTATTTTTGCTAAAGAGGTTTAGCCAGTGCCAAAGTTGAACTTTTTTTTCAATTCGGAGGATACAAATATACGTCCAACCGTGATAATATGTTTATGATATGGGAAGAAATGGGAGAAATTTATATATATATACAATACGTTTATCATAATTTATAACAATGTACACAGAGGAACGCTACTTGCCAATATTTCGGCATATCTAAGGATGGTTGTTGGATTTAATGAAGTAGTTTTAAATTCAAAAGTATTACGTTTTAATAAATATTTTTATAAATGTAAAATGCCTTATTAACAAGTTTAAAATTAAAGAGGGTACCAGCAATGAAATTGAATCATACCGAGATAGATTTATTCACTTTCATCTACTGTCCTTATCTAATAGAAGAATAGTGATTTTAACGATACTATACAAAATGATAAAAGGTTACCTTGACGTACAAAATGCTCTTTGTGAAATTGAAATAAAAGTTCCCATCAGAATCGCCTAAATACGTAGTACATTTCATTTAAATAATTTTGATACGAATATTCGATACTTCTACTGCGACTCATTAGAGCGTATAATATTCATCATTCACAAAGCAACAAACATATTTTCAGATGGTAAATCAAAATTCAAAAATAACATTTTATTTAAATTTACAATATGACCTTATTCAAAAAGAACAAAATGATTTAATAGTGACATCATTAACATAATTAATAAAAATGTACTTCAACGTGTTTCAGGGCCAACTGTCCTTTCGTCAAGATAGAATGTATACACTAAGGCCCGGTTGTTTCAAGTTCGATCAAAGTAAGCGTAGAGTTTAAACTCAAATTTTTAGTACTTTTTTCAAAAACGGGTTGTTTCAAATCGGATTAAGCGAAATCTGTCAGAGAATTCTGAGCGGAAATTTTAGATTAAACTCTCAGTCAGAAAAGCACATGCGCACTCCGCAATGTAATCTGTCAATAAAATATTTTTTTATTAATTTTTCGACATTTTACATACAAAGTGTCGAAATGTACAATATTATGTAGGTGACACAGGCTTTTCTGATGATCGACTGATCCTACAGTATATCCTTAACAGGAGAAGTAATTTACTTAGACCTCAAACAATACTTTTTTGTCAGAAGAAATTGATTTTTCCGCAACTCTAAATGAATTTTACCGCAGGGCATTGTCGACAATATTTTTTTTCAAGGTTTCTATTTCTCTCGGGTTTTGGTAATTTTACATTTATATCGATGAAAGGTGCGTAGGTGATGCATCTGGAATACTGTTTCTTGGACTGAGGATAGGGCCAGCCATTACCAGAGCAATGGCTGACCACAGACCACATTTTAGTCAGCCGAGGAGCACTATAAAAATCAGAAATATATTTGTCATTATGTCCAAACAAAATATCAAGTTACGACAAACGGTACTAGGTACCAGATTTGGTAATTTCTATATTGTAGGAGACCGGGACTATGCCCTCAAACCATATGTACAGCAATTTTTAATGCTACAATGGGCCTGAAGGCCCAATTTTAATTGCGGTCCGACAAGAACACCTAAATTTTAAAGAAATCAGAAAGATGTATTGCGACCTCACCGGGAATCGAACCCGGAATTCTCAGTATGTAGAGCCAGTAACATGGTCACTGGTTTGGTCATGTGGAACAGATGAGCAAAGAAAGGATGGCAAGGAAAATTGTTTGTCGAAAGCAGCAGAAGCAGAGGACGTCCGCGGAATAATAGTAATAAAACAATATATTCGGTGTATGAAATTCTTTTATTTTATTGTATTTTATATACCTACCTATCTTGTATTTTATATACCTACCTATTAACAGGAAAATGAATATTTTAATAAAAAATACAACTTGTAATAAAATTAAGCCAGATCTCTTTTGGCATTATGCCTTTCCAAAACAACTTCGTGAATTTCCTGCCGATTCTTTAGATAGTTGGGTTTTGAAAATATCTAACTGAACCACATATAATTTATTCTGCATATCACTTTGAGAATGAGTGGGCTTTGGATTCACTTTTCTTATTACCTGCAAACAAAGAAAAGGTTATAAACAGAAAAACTCAAGAAATACAACACAGATCAAATAAAAACATATTGTTCTTGCAAACACTAAATAGGTAAGATAACATTTGATTTCGTCAATAACTAACCTTCCTGGCGCATTTCATCGTATTCTCGAATCTACTTCGAAAATCTGTTGGACAGTACGCATTTAGGAGGGAACAAAGCAACAAAACATTAAATTAGTTGCGTAATGCGGTCCACTAGTCTCCTTTCATCTTCTTGTGGACATCTTCAGTAAAACAGCATTGTTGATGACATGTGTCGAACCATCTGCTTTGATCTGCTTGCTGTCAAATGAAATTTAAATTATGTGTTGCCATATGCAAAATTATTTTGGCGTGCATTTGTCTATGATTTTTATTTTACACAATTTCAACACCCCTAATCCGTTTTAAGAGATTTTTAGTTTGAAACAACTCAATTCTGCGAGATTTCGCGTGACCTTGAGGTTAAGCTCAGTTTAACCCAGGATTTCCGCTTACTTTGATCGAACTTGAAACAACCGGGCCTAACTAACAAATCAAAAATCAAAAATTGAGGTACAGACAATAAACAAAATAGAAATAAATATATGGGAAATGAATAAATAATTAAGTATTAACATTAAAACAAATTTAAAAGATTACTATTTGTAAAAAGAACCTGGTTATTTATAATATTTAGTATACTGTTAACACTTTTTTATATTTTCAAAATTTATAATTTATCCAACTGGAATCCTGTATAATTTGTATGTAAAATTCCTAAGCCCTAATTAATATCAAAAGAATGATCCATAGCCAAAAGATGATTCGTAAATTCGGAAGAATTATTATTGCTACTTAAACATCTGAAGAGTTCCTTAACTCTAACATCAAAATTTATATGTAGATGTTTTTCCAATACAAAAATAATTTCAATCAATAGTTTAAAAACATTCGATTTTTTAAACAACCATCATCATCCTTATTCTTTTTCAATACATCATTAGTATAAAAACTAGTTGATATGAATTCGAGATATGTTTAACTGTTGAATTTGATATTTGATTATTTTTAAATATGATTTTTCTCCGATGCTTTTCAATGTTGAAGAGTAAACAAAAGATTTAAAAAAACTTTTAATTTTTATTAATTTGACGTAATATTAATAATACAGAGATTAATTTTTCTGGACTTAAATTTAACATTAAATGCTAGTTAATTTTTACTATAAGCAACAAAACATTGTTACTTTATGCCATTTGAGTACACAATTGGCCGTTAATGTCTAAACAATCGTCTTTCTTCTTAGTTATGAGTTATATCCACGCATAATATAATACTATTAATACCTACTGTAGCTTGTGTTATTGCTTGATATTTTAATAACTTACCTTAAATGTTTGTAATAGCTCTAAAGAACGTTAATAATAAATAAATAAAAATATATTAGTATATTTACTGATAAATACAATTCAGAAAGTAATTTCGATAGAGCGATTGGAATAATTTTGTATAACAAGCGGAAGCCTCAAATTCAGTGACTGCGGATAAAAAAAAACAAATGTGACACAGCGGAAATGATATGGCGGAAACAAACGTCAATTCTCCCAAAACGTGAAAATATATGACAACATTTTTATTTTATTTTTATTTTGTAACCATCATCACCCCTAGCAATATGCAAAAAAATTAAAAAAACATTGTGAATGCAGTGACTAAGGATTACTAATTTTTAATGTACTGAATTCTTTGTATCTATCTCTTCCAAAGTGATGTTTCCTATAAATTTACATTTAAAATTCCTACAAAATCTCGAATTCATTATATTATAAATTAGTAATCCTCGATGACTGCATTAAATTTTTTTTGGATATTGCTGCCTTTGCTTTTATATAGTAATAGAACTTTACATATTACATACACATAACAGAACATGCTGTTAAACAACTGAAATAATAAATAACAACACATTTTTAAAATAAAAAAGAACACAAATTAATATAAAAGCAGACTTATTTAATAGGAACAATACAATTTTAATTTACGCTAAATTAAGCTTCGTGGAGGGTACACAAAACGTTGAGTTATTTTTGTATTTATTTTAATTTCGAGAAGAGTACTCCCTCTCATTATCAGGTGCAATTAATAACTTATTACCTATTTGGTATTTTTCTCACCTTGACGACCTCTTAAATCCTACAAACACTACCATCATCATACCATATTCACAAATACGTAGATACACCATCCAAACGGGCTATAAATAATGTATTTTACAACATGTCATGTATACACAAACAGATTATTAATTATCTTAAATTTGAAATATAAAATCGTAACCAAAAAGTTTGTACACGTGTACTGTATTGCATCAAGAAATATAAAATAAATAAAAAACTAAACTAAAATGAAAAAATTGTATACTTTAACACTGTATAAAATAATCATGTTCCGCCGCAAAGTAACTGACATATTAATGAATATTCAAAAATACATATTTAAAAAAATGCTGTTCGTGGGTTGTACTTCTTTCTAAAATCTTCCAGATTATTCAGATGACTTAGATTATGTTTAATTCTTTTTGACATTAGAATCTCGTAACAATATATTAATATCGTTTCATTTCTATGTTTCCATCTAAGTTAGTTAATTTTCTATCAGTTTAATAAACGTCGTCGCGTTGTTAAATGGCAGGTCAAATTATTGCAGGTGTTTCAGTAGTGATATTCTCCTTCTTCCAGGGCCCCAGTTTTCAGTCATTTTATAAAGTTCATCACATCCAAAGTTATAATATTATTTTCAAGTTAACATAATTCAACAAAAGTAGTTACCTGCAAATAGTTCCTTTATAAAATAAAAATATTGTATTCATGCTAAAAGGCATCCAAACATTTTAAAGCAAACAGATGCATTAAAGTGTCAATTAGCAATTTGGCGCTCCGTGTTTGAAATTGTGCGCAACAATTATACCAAACCGCAGTTGGAATATTGGCTCAGCAGTGCGCCAAAAGCGTGTCACGTGACGCGAATGGTCACAGATAATGTAAAATTTGGTTTGGCGTGCGTTGAATATAATCCACAAAAATGCTTTATATCCGTACAATATATTTTTTCGATCGATTGAAAGACACAGAACAATGTTTATCGACAAATCTCTGTGATTTTTTGGTTTTTAGACTCCGATGGAACATTTTTCTCGAATGTTGACATTGAGGGAATACCTACACGGAAGAGGCGGGGCCTCACTCCGAGAAAAAGGATTGTGATTGGTTTAATTCATTTATTGTAAGACTATTTACACATTTTTTCTATTTTCTTTGTTTCTCTCTTCTCTCACTATCTATCGTCAAAATCAATTTGCAAAATTACTTTTTTTTTTTTACTTTTTTGAAGTGAAATGTCATTCCCATAAATGCCTTAAATTTTTTTTTATAAAATAAATGTTCAAAATTTTTTTGTGAAAAATTGTGGAAATTAATTTTTAATATGTTAAAAATATGAATTGATTTGAAAAACACCTTTTTTCCACTATATATTTTATTCAAATGTTAGAACGTTTTTGAGATATCTCTCATTATCATATATTCAGCAAATCACTACAGCTTGGAGTCTTTCCCTCGGCATGGAAACTCTCGTTCATAAGCCCAATTCACAAATCTGGTACTAGGTCTGAGGTAACTAACTACCGCCCGATATGTATACAAGTTGCCATGTCAAAGCTTTTCGAGAAACTAATTCTTCCTCAACTTACATTTGCATTCAAAAATATAATTACTACAAAGCAGCATGGCTTCTTCGGTGGCAGATCTACAACAACGAATCTGTATCTATACATTAACTACATACTCAATGCTCTGAACCAGGGGGTGGATGTACATGCTATCTACACAGATTTCAGTAAGGCTTTCGACATGGTAGACCACGGAATCCTGATTGACAAGCTCGGTCTGTATGGTGTGAGAGGCACAGCATTAGAGTGGTTCCATTCGTATCTAACTGGCAGATTCCTACAAGTCAGAGTTAATGGATTTATCTCTGAAGAGTATGAAGTATGCTCTGGTGTCCCTCAAGGGTCACATCTTGGTCCGATTCTCTTTAATATTTTCATCAATGACATCGCAGACAATTTACTATCCGATTACCTACTATATGCAGATGACATGAAAATTTTCAGAAGAATCATGAATGACCAAGACTTAGAAATTCTTCAGCACGATCTCAATGAACTCCACAGGTGGTGTACTAAAAACAAACTAATGTTAAATATCGGTAAATGCTCAGTAATGTCATTCTCTAGATCACGAAATCAATATCAGGCTAATTATCTCATTGATGGACATCATCTCCCGATAGTCACCTCGGCAAAGGACCTTGGCGTTATTGTGGACCATAAACTGAATTTCTCAAGCCACGTGGAGAAAGTTGCGTCACATGCTTTCAAGACTCTTGGTTACAACATTAGAGCTGGAAAGGACTTCAGCAATGTCTACACGCTGGTACGACTATTCGACAGTCTTGTGAGACCGATTTTAGAATACTGTTCTGTCATTTGGTCGCCGTATACCAATAAACTAATCAATCAGCTCGAAAGAATACAACGCAAACTATGTAAATGCATCGCCTATCGTACACGATCACCAGGAGATATTGAGACCGTATATAACAGATTTAGAATCAGCAAACTAATCACTCGAAGACAATTGTCTGATCTGACCTTCTTCTACAAATCTGTCAACGGACAGATAGACTCGCCCGAGATCCTGGAACAATTTGGCATTATCACTGCTAGGCCGGATCTAAGAGTGGTAGATTGTTAGAAACCACTAAATCAACAAAAAGTTACGTGTACAATGGCCCAAGAAATAGGATTGCCAATCTGGTGAATAGCCACTGTGTTGATATCAACTTCTTCGATGAATCATACGTCTCATTCTCATCAGCGGCAAAAAGATTGTTATCACAGTATTAAAATTACCCTCAACCCTATATGATTATACCATGTTGTTACTATGCTAGTATTGTTTTTTATATATGTGCAATTTTTCTAATCCATTCATTTAAGTCTATTATTTTTGTAAAATCAATGTATATAGCCGATTGGCGTATGAATAAACAAATAAATAAATAAATATTTTCAACTAAATTAAAAACAATTACATACAGTATTTATGGGGATTGGGTATATGCAATGGTGGTGGGGGGTAGGGAGCAGGGTTATAATGGATATATTTTCTTACTGTACTTATATTAAAAGGTTTTAAAGACTGTTGATAAAGATTCCAATAAAAGTAGAGTAAGGTTGATTTTTGTACCTTATTACTGTGATTTACTGTAAAAAAAAAAGAATTAAAACTTCATTTTTTCTTATTTTTTCTGTTAAAAAAAAAGTATATGAATGAATAAGAATGCTTACACAAATTAAGTAAAAGAATTAAAAGTACATCTCATGAGAATTAAAATTAGTGAGTGGAATCGACTAATAAAATTCCCAAAGTATAAAAAATAACCAACGCCTTCTAGGGTTAATAACAATACCTTATCTGAATTTGACAAACGTCTTTGGTAACAATTATTTTGATATTGATAGGGGTTTAGAAATTTTACATACAATAACATAACAATACAGGAAGATAAATTAAAAATAAGGAAAAAAAGTTAATGGCAAATTTATTATTATGAATTATCAAACCCTTTTTACAATTAATTACCTTTTAAATTTGTATTTATTTTTTGTTTTTATTTTTATGTCTATATTTACAATTTTATATTTTAATATGCATTGTACCCTGACGAAGGGAGCACTGGCCCCGAAACATGTTGATATTTCAATAAATAGTGGTTTAAAACCAATCGATCCATTTGGATTTTCTAAACTATCATTTCACGAATACGTCAGGTCTGGCAAGCTATATAGCTGATATTGGGGATGGGCATAACATTCTTCAAGTTTGTGTTTACTGGGGTATTATGCCGTGTTGTTACGACCTTTCGGGCCCGAATCGTACACAATCATTAATTAATAAATTGCTAATTGGAAGTCATTCCAGTGTTTTTTTTTCATTCATCTGTGCTCCCGCCACGACTTGTGACAATATAATACCTACAGTCTATAGTCCTACATCAATCTAAAATTGGCTTAAACTATTTCGGTAAACCCGTATCCAAATAATACAACTATATATTAATTTCTTGGGATTATGTTTTGATCACATTGCGGTGTTCATGAACGGTCACGAGGCAGACGTATAAAGCGGTCATAATAATCCATGCGTGTGCTTTAATCCACCCTCTGATAAATGTTACAGTCCAACACAAAGCCTGCTTTAATTAACGAATCGATGAACAATACAAGCACATACACAAGTCATAGATCAACGTCAAATTTACAGATCCTAATTATTGTATTAGCTGATACAGTAGAGATCAAATAATAAATTGTATTACTTTTGTCAGAACCTAATTAATTAATTGTATTTGTTATATGTGGGGTACAAAACCAAAGGTAGCAATATCCAAAAAAAATTAGGATGCAGTCATCAAGGATTACTTATTTATAATGTACAGTATTCGACATTTTATAGGAAACATTGCCTATAAATTTGTAGGAAATATGATTTTGGGAGTGATAGATAAAGTACATTTGAAATTAGTAGGTATTATTGGTGACTGCAATCAAAATTTTTTTTATATAATTTTTTTTATTGCTGCTTTTTCTTTTATATCCCACATATCATTTTTATATATTTTAATTTAGTTAGTTTAATACTTCACCTGTCGATGAGTGGTTCTGACACTCTTGAAACTCGAGTAGAATAGTACATATTTAAACTCAAGTAATAAAGTAATCATAGTTTTATAATATCCATTATGATGATCATTATATAATATTTACCTTAATACCTCTACGTGAGTTTTAAAATATTTTTTCACCACTTACTAGATTCTGTTTCTCTTGAAATCATCATGAATAATCTCTACAAGGTAAACGCCGAATCCATCAATAATATATCCATTTTACTGATCAAAAACCAAATTAAATAACCATTTACCTAGTATTTTAAGAATATTGTATCAAGAATGCACATTTTACGTATAAAATATTATACCACTTGTAACACCATCTTATTTTAGTTCCACCCCTATCTCAAAAACGACACTAGAATACTATTTCTTCTCTCTAGATACCATAAGAACTCGAGACGAAGTATGTCCAGAGATGGCGCCACTTGTCATTATAACTCCGTATTAGAAGAGTACTTCTGGGTTGTCTATACCGTGAGAAATTGAGACAAAGTATGGACTCATTCATACTCACTTATACTCCATTAAAGGAATGTTACATATAACATTTAAATACCTTGTATAAACCACAGTTCCAACATGTAATTTGCATATTCTCACAATGTTGATGTTATGTTATTGATGTTAAAATATTTGAATTTCATATCATAGAAATTTTTACTTGTCAAGCCTTTTAATTTCATTTCATGATACCTAAGCAATTTGTATTAATCAAATTTGTAAAGTCTTCATGAAAATTAATAATTTAGACAATATCAGTACCCAGGTAAAAAGCGTAGCAGGGATGAGTCAACCATTTGAAGTGAACGTAGGGGTACGTCAGAGGTCAGCACTCAGTCCGTTCCTATTTAATCTAGTCATGGACTACCTAACCAAAGACATTCAATGTGAACTTCTCTAGAGTCTTGTATGCGGACGACGTCGCTATAGCAGCTAAAACACAAGAGGAGTTACAAAACACACTATCACTTTGGGTGGCGGCTTTAGAGAGTCATGGTTTACGCATTAGCAAAACGGAATAAATGAAATGCGTATACAGTAACAAAATACAAACAGATCAGCCCAAACACATCGATGGGCAGAAACCATCTGAATTAAAAGAGTTTAAGTACCTAGGCTCAGCACTCACAGCCGATGCAAATATTGACGCTGACGTAACCCACAGAACAGAACAGAAGAAGTAGCATGGCAGAAATAGAAATCGCTTAATGGAGTTTTGTGTAACAGTTGTGTACCTGTGAGGACTAAAAGTTTTGTATACAAAACTGCAGTAAAACCTGCAATGATCTACAGGTCGGAGTGCTGGACTGCGAAGAAGGTTCACGAGCAAAAACTCCACACCAGTGAAATGAAGATGCTCAGATGGTCTGGGGGTGTAACGAGACGTGACAGAGTGAGAAATGAGCATATCAGGGGTAGTTTTAGAGTGGCCCCTGTTACTGAAAAGATTAAGGAATCGCAACTGAGATGGTATAGTCATGTAATGAGGCATGGAGATCATGCAGTGCATTTCGCACTCAAAATACAAGAAATAAAAAGAGGTAGAGGTCGACCCAGCGCCACATGGTGGAGTAGTGTGGAAAAGGACCTGAAGAATGCCCAGTTGGACGAAGAGATGGCCCAGAACAGGGAATCTAGAAAAAAGAATAAGGAGAGCCGACAAGGAAATGAAATTGGAAATGGGATACGAGAAAGAAGAAGGCAAATGATTTTTGCAGGTGAATTGCAGGCAGGTGAAGCAGATTTTCGGTAATTATTTTGTGGTTCTTTTTGTATCATTTATCATTTCATTCGAAGCTAGAAATTTCAAATGCGAAATATATACGCAGTATTACAAAATATACGATATGAACTTTTTGGTCCCTCGAAATGATTTATTTCTTTCTCTTTTTATTTTTTCTCCGAAAATAATTTTGTGTAGGATGTCACGTTTGCCTGTATCATTATTTGATTTTTTCTACCGTGAAAAAATATATTTAACGTCACATTAAAGATGGGCGACTCTTTCAACGTTTGCTGTAAAATGTAATGTAAATGTAAAAAAAAGATTGACTGACGTACCGACATATGAAATATAACAACATATTTAATAATAAAAAAGTAACCCATAAAAACCAAGTTTTTATTGTACTCCCTTTCCTTGTTAAATATAATAACAATTAAAGACGAATTAAAACATATAACACAACACTAACTAAACTTACAGTAATTTAATATATTTCTAAAATGTCAGATGTTTTGAGCTTTGATAAGACACTTCATGCTTTGTGTAGTGAAGTACCTATTATGTATTGGGCCGCCGTTGCTAGTAATCAAACTTTTGTAGTGATTCCAATTTGAAAAAAACTATTAAAAATTTTAAAAATCCAAAATTATACTATAATTATTATTATTTTTTAACGAAAATTTGAAAGATCTTCTTGATCCTCGCCACGAGTCTGCTTGCAAAGTTTCAGCTCGATTGGATCACGGGAAAAGGGTCAAAAATCGATCCAAAGTTTTTTCGACGGCAAGCCGGCAAGCAAGCAAGCAGACGCCACGAGTTAATATAAAGGGAGTAAAAATGAGTGTCATTTATTAAATCAATAATTTTTGGTGAATGATTTGTGGTCACAAATTTAAACAACATAACGTGGAAGTCCGCATCATCTTCTACACGAGTTCTTCCGTATTCTATACATGGACGCAAGTATAAAAATGTCAAGCAAATAAGTAAGGCGCATAGGTTATCAAAATACATGCTTACATTTTTTAAACTGGGGTTTATTGAAGCGAGATTAGCGATCCTCAATCTACCAATGCGGTGACGTGAACAATTCTTCTATGAGCTTTGATCTTTTCTCTCTGGTTCTGTAAACTGGTTTGACATTCCCCTAATTATGGTTACACCTATATTTCTGTAAATATGCGTAATAAATGTATGCATTCATTAAAATAACTAAAATATATCATATTATAAGTATTTATTGGACACTACAAAATAAAATGTTTTTCGCGGAGACTGAAGTTAATTTGTCTCTACGTGTAGGAGGGATAAGTATGAATTGTAGGGGGAGTGGTGCGAGGAGCGCAGTCCGTGGTATGCAGGGCTCGGGATGCCAGATTCGGCGGATTGCCGATCTTCGCTCTTTAGTAGCGGTTACGCAGCTGGCCGAGTCAGGCGTCTTTATGCTGTCTTTCGTGATGTCCGATTTCTCTTTTTTTAAGTTGATGCATATGTATTTTCATATATTTATGAACATTATAGGGGAGATTTTAAAAAGTTATTTTAGCTACATAAGCATACAAAAAAATTTAACCTAACGGGGAGGGGGATTTCAAAAGGTCATAAGTTTGACGTATAAAGTGTGCAGTTGAAGTGTGAAATTTGAAGTGTGCATTTTTAAGTGTATACTTCAGTTAAGAAGGTGTAAAGTTTGCACTTCAGTATAACGAAGTCCTACATTATACATAGTACTGTAGTAGTAGTAGTAGAAGTGTAGAGCGGACCCATATCTAAATGGTTGTAATGTAATATATGGTACGAAGTTCTTCATTTACCTATTTAGACATTTTTTCTCCCAAGTACCTACATCCATACCCTTGTTGTGTTAATTATATTTTTCCCTAAAATTCTACCTACTTAGACGCTAAGGATGGTGGAAACTATAATTTAAGCGGTTGCAATACGCGTCGTAAAGTTCATTATAAAATAAATAACAAAGTTAAAAAGTTATGTTTTTATTAATTTGGTAAGCCTCTTCTGTGAAAACTTACTTAAAATGATCGAAATGCCGCTTAGACCAAAATATTTTTACAATGCTTATACATGTAGCTACTTTAAGTTTGTCGTATTGGCAAAATATGTACCTACATTTCCATAAAATCCTATTTTATATCTCTTTTAACTGATGAAACTACCATTTTGTGACAGCATCTTAGTAATAAAGATTTGATTGCTTTTCTATCTCGGGCAAATGTCTTTCTATGAAGTTATCTGTATTGGGATGTAAAAGTTAATCACTGTAGATGGAAGACATTCTGAGAAATTACATTCTTTAGTTGTGCTATTGGTTGTACGTTGAAAATGAACATTGTTAGAGTAATTTTCTTATCAATCTCTCAAAGTCGTTGTATCGTCTATTTATAAAAAATAATAGTTATAAATATAATATGAGAATGATTTTCATAATATTTTTGAAACTTCGTACTAGGATTTTATAAAAGTTATTGAAATTTATTTAACTGATAAAATCTATATCAATTAGAACAGAATTAATTATTATTTTTTCATTGATATATCTTATAATTGATTTTTGTACTAATAAAGCAATTTTACTTTGAAAGGAAAACACAAAATAACTGACTGAATTAATAAATTATTTTGCTAAAGTAGCAATTTTAGGCCGCTGTAAAGTGTGTTTTGCATGAAGAAAGCGTTAAAATTTAATGATTTCAGTCAAAATTTTAGGAGTTTACTTTCGGAATGTTTATGTCGCGAGGGTTCAGTGTTTCTGATAATGAATTTATGTAGCTAAAAGTGAATTATATAGCTTGTTTCCATTGAAAATTTACCAGGCGTACTACTATTTCTAGATGGAAGGTTTAACGTAGTATCCCAGATAATAAATTGAAACAAGGACATTCTCAATTGCATAACTCAACAAACCATCAGTTAATATTATATAATCTTCATCATCTTGTTTAATTTTTAAAGAATAAAATCGTAATCATAAAAGTATAGAAAAGTATAAAGTCGGCTTTGCATCAAACTTATAAACCAAGTTTTAACTTTCCATGAGACTCACATTTTTCGTACTTCCTTGTATATTTTTTAATAGTTCCTTCATTTAGGGGAAGTTTGTATAAAAAGGCTGAAAATTTTTACCACATAAACTTTTATTCACCCGCCAGTATCCATATCAAAACGAAACGAAGAAAAATTGTATTTGAAAATAATCATATTTCAAATTTGATAACTAAAATCAAAATATACTCAGAATAAATTGCAGAATTATAAGTTAAATCATGGTCTATGTAGATATAGAAACACAAAATGCAATATCTGCTTCCCATATTAGATTTTTAATGATAAGTTTATAAATCCCTTATACTCCTCAGTCATAATTTGCCAAGTAGCCCCCAACAACATTCCAAATGTCTCTCTCATATTAGAATTTGAAGTCATAAATTTAAATTAATTATGTAATTATACGTTCATAAATAAAACGCCCCGACTATTTTTTAGTGTTCAGGTAACAATCACTATTATAAAAATATTGCCATTTTAATAATAAAGTGGATTACGCGAAATAATAATAAATATTTGTTTAGGTTTCGGCCAATTTTTTTCTGTTTCCAAAGAATTTATTTAGCCATGATTACCGACAAATTATTACAGTTTACCAAAATTCGGTATGTATGCTACATTTAGTTTATTTATCCGACACCTAAACGAGTATTAAAAAATATTATATCGATATAATATACTCTGGTCGATTAAACAATAATATTTCCTTTTTCTTTTATCGTTTCAAAGCTTAGCAGTGCAGTGCACTCTCTGGAATAAAACAAACTTCACTAACAAAAGCAACAATAAATTGTATTCGTACATCTTTGAAGCATCGATTTACATCTCACAAAGGAAACATTTTGATATTTGAAGCACCCAAGTTTGGAACATTTTCAAGTATTTGTCGAAAGACACTCTACAGTCGAAAGCATTTACAAATTATATTTGTTTTAATACTTTTAAGCATTTTCTCCGTATAAGTTTTCCCCTATCCTCTCAAATAATTCCCTATATGGGCATTATGAACTAAGTATTATTACGAGATGAGTCTTATGTTTACTTTTAATATAAAATTAATTTCGTTATAACAATGCATTTTTAATATCTCCAACATAATAACATTTAAAAATATTTTTAAATCCTACAAGCTCTTGGCAACATATTTATATTTTAAGATTATGACATTTTGTTTGAGCGTATATTGAGCGTACACGGTCTAATTTTTGCAATATTGATTTTTTAACCGAATCGTTGAATTAGAAGAAGTGTTTTACTAGAGAAAAATAATAACTAAACCTAATCAATATGTGGTTCCACGACATAGGATCCACGGAAAATTTTCGCAACGATAAAAGTTCCACGCGAAAAGGGCGCATGCCATAAAAGATTAATGCGACATTAGATTCAACAAACTTTCAAATTGTTTTTTTTTTTTTATGAAAAGCTTTAAAAAATAATCAATGAACAAAGGTGATAAAATAGTTGAATAAACTTTTTGTAATTCTTAAAAATGAACCGGATCTAATCAAAAGACGAAAATATGGCATACAAGTCACGAATTATAAAAAAAATACATTTTAGAATTGATTAGGTTAGGTAAGATTGGATTGAATTAGGTCAGGCTAAACAAAGGTGCAGTATGTGCATTCAGCACAGTTATATTAGATCCTGGAATCATTGTTTCATAGGACAGTTGTAAATACTGCATCGTTTACCAATACATTAATTTATTTAAGTTCTTTGATTATAAAAATCATTTTAAAATATTTATTTTTTTGGACTTAATGTCTCATGGATATTTTCGTCGCGTGAGCGCTTTTATTGTGAATATTTTGTCTCGTTGGCCTTTTGGCATGGACCTTTTTTTGTTTGACAACATGTTTTAATGAAAATTATTTACACCGAAGGTTTTTCTCTCACCGATCAAATTATTAATTAATTCAGAAAATAAGCGGCGTGACGTTAGTTACTCAGTTAGACTGTAACAGAACCGATTTATTTGAATAAATATATAAGATTTAAGAATACAAAAAAAATGTCTACATGTTTCTTCCTAGCTAGGGAAAATATTTCCATTCACACGTTACAAATCTTCGAAAACGAAGATACAAGGTACAAAGAAAAATTCAGCAAATAACTATCTGACATGCGATTTCAGTCTCACTAACGTTTTATTTACATGGAATAGTCACATTCAACATTGACCATCCCATTTTTTGCACCTTGTTTTGCTCGTTCTTCTAGATTCACGCATTTGGAGAAAATGTTTTCATAAAATATATCCCGAACGTGCTGGGGGCGTGGACCTACAATCGATTTAGTACAAATTTTATCGTTGGGGTCAATCAAGTAATGATTTCATCATCATTTATTTTGTTTACTTATATCAAAATATATGTTTTCTTGTTTTAGCCCTGGCTACCGGGAGCAGAATGCCTACTGGGTGGGAGCGTCGGACAGAGCCTCCGAAGGAGACTTCCGATGGTCAGACGGACTACCGTTCTCTTTCACACGTAAGTTTCATAATATTTATATAATAATTAATAAAAATGTTCTTTGTTTTCACCACTTATATATTGAAAATATCAACATGTTTCAGGATCAGTGGCCTCTTTGTCAAGATACAATCTATAAGCACTAACAAATTAAAAATTAAAAATCGAAGTACACACATAAAAAATAATATGTGGGAAAAAAATAATAATTGAGTACCAACAGGAGAACAAATTTAAAAGATAACTAATTATATAAAGGACCTGGTTTTTTATAATAATCAGTATCCTATAAACATTTTTTCTTATTTCCAAAATTTTTAATTACACTGTATTTCTATATAATTTATATGTAAATGTATTATTCTGTTTTGGTGCATGTAAATTATATGGACATGACTGATATGAATGTAATAATAATTGAATTGTAAATGAAGATCATTTATGTCCCACAGAATATATGGAAAATAAGTATGGAAGTCTTTTTAGGCATTTACAAGGCTTACAACTTGTCATTGGCTGACTGACTGACTGAACGTTAAATTGTTATCACCTTACACAATATAACGTTCACCAACTTCACCTATGATCGACCACACATCTATTAAATTTTGAAAGTTGTGTATGTGGTATTTATATACCATGCTTACTCTATTCAATACGACTACACTATCACAATCTATGGTTGAAAAAATAAAACAGTACATGTATGTCACCGCTGGTAAATAATCTTTTTATTTATTTTGCAAGTTCGTCCTATTATCATAGCACAGACTTTTACCTTAGTTTGAAAATAGTAAGAATATTAAAGTTTTCTTGTGAAACTTTGTGAAAGTCCATTTTAAATTAGGTATATTTAAAAAATAATAACTTTGTTTACTATTACTATTTATAAAAAGTGAAAGTAAACAAAGTTGTCTTTTTTAATATAATGTGAGAATATTGATACAGATTGTATTTCGTGTTTGTATCTGTATTTTAATTTAAAAAAATTATATTCGGAATTCGTACTGTTAAAACTACAATACCAGAAACATCAATTTATACAGTGTTTGCATGATATTGAAGTAGATTACAGTCTAGAATATTTTAGTCATTATAGTAAGTCACGTTTTGTTTTTTTTTTATTTTGATTGTTAAGAAATGAAATGTAGTAATGTGCTTTATGTTGTATCTGTAAACACGAAAACATGAAGAACAGTTTTTTTCTGAAAAATGTTGGCAGAAGAGCATAAACCTAATCCATTTCGCAGTCTGCTATTTTAGTTTTCATTTATGTTATAGCAGAAAGTGCTTTTCCGCGCTAGTGAGAAAGGATAAGAATAACTTATTTCATGTTTTATCAGATTGTTCGGGTTTGCGAAACTTATACATAATATTATGCAAAGTAGCACAGAGCATACTGAGCACAGAGGTCTTGGAAGGTACAAAATGTTAAAATAAACCATTAAACATTAATCTTAAAATAAGGAACAAAAACAAAGAGTTTTTTATGATAAATTAAATAAATTTTATGAGCCTTTGCTCGGAGTTGTTGAGTTATTGAGTTATTGAGTTGTTGAGTTATTGATGGAATTAGTATTTTTACGGAATGAAAATTCACCAAGTTTTTTTACAATAGATTCAAGTTTAATGGCCCTTTTTCCCTATTTAATATTTATAACACTTAAGAATTGTATTTGTATTGTGTTTAAAATATAAAATATTATTACGGGACGTGGCTACGGGAGACAAATGAAAACACTAGAAATTTATTTAGTTTAATTTATTACCAAAGAAAGTTCTGGACACGAGTTAATTATTAGTTCTGTTCTTAATTTTGCAGTCGCCAAATATCTTCAAAATAATTCTCGCACTTATCATTAAGCCATTCCTAAATTCGCACTAATTATCGCTATTTCTTGTCCTTAGATCACTAAAAAACACTGTTAGATATTCGCCCGTAGAAACAATTCGCCCTTGTCTCCTCTGTATTATTCCCTTTTTACTTGCACTAGTTTCACTTATTAATATCGCATGTAGTATTTACACTGGTTCACTGTTTGCTCGGAAATGTCACTTTATTAATTTCACAAACCGAATTATCGAGCCCGCGTCGCGTGGCTCCTTATATACCAAAATTTCTTCGAATGATATATTCTAAAGGTAAAGAGAAACATATCGAATGTTCCAGATTATTCTTCGTACGGATTTATTCGGCGATCGAATGTTATCGAAAGCTCCAGAGATATAACGCGGTCACGGGTGAGTGACCACGGATTGCGTGCGTAATCATTCCGCCGTCACGGTTGACTGCACACGATTGCGTGTCGCCGCAGTCTATTTTTAGCACTTAGCGGGTACTCAGTACCATAAATATAAATATAAATGACGTAACGTAACGTAACGCAATGTAACAATGTATATAAAATTGTAACCGGTTTCATTTATTCATTTTTTCTCGGAACCAGAATATTGTTTGTTGGATATAACATAATTACGGGCAAGAGCTCAATGAATCGTATATGTATGTATGTGTGTAATGACCTGTATGAGCTGGTATAAGTGATCATAAAACAACGTTCACCAACTCCACCGTAAGAACGTCGACGTCAGATTTTAAGACATGGATCCCATACCTTTAATCAATTTTCAAAACGTATTCACGTCCAAAAATTCAAAAAGTGACATGGAAGGATACCGAAGAACGACATGACGAAGGAATAATATAGTAGAAAAATGATGTAGTATAGTGACTGTCAAGACTTAATATACGAGAATTATTTTTCCTTCTTTAATAAATGAAAATTAACTTTGTGGTAACATTTTATTTTATTAAAAATTAAAACAATTCACTTTGTTTAAACCTCTAATTATATTTTAAAACACTCAACATGTTTTGGAGCAACGGTCCCTTCTTCAGGACGATACAAGGTATACCACCATGTATACTATGTATATCTTGTATACAAGGTGTACAAGGTATACTACCTTGTATACTTTGCATATAAGGTATATACATATAGAAATACAGGTATAGAAATACCTTGTATCCTCCTAAAGCAGGGTTAGTGGTTTGAACAAAGTTAATTGTTTTAATTTTTATTTATTTTTTCTGTTGCTTTTTATATTATACAATTTTTATAAAATACTCACCGATCTGTACCTACTCAGTACATTTCCAATAAGAAATGCATCTACCTTTCATCTAGGTTAATTATTTGAATCAAATGAGGGTATTAATCTTCACGGTCGCTCGCTATTCATTTCATAGAAACTCCAGATCTAGAATTACTCGCTTCTGGCTCTTAGGGTCAGGGCTGTATCTACCGCCATTACGCAAGCTAGAAAAGGCCACCTTTACTTTTATCTATACCTATAAAACTCAATGTCTGTCTGTCTGTCTGTTCTCCATACCGTTCATCCGATTCGATTCAAACTTTGCATAATTATGCTTTAGGACCCGGCGGATAATATAGGTGACATTTCTTCCCTACCCCTTTCCCTACCCCTGATATATTTTCGATGCAAATCTGTACCGTACCCAAAATTTGGAATCTTATTCTTAAGGACTCAGCGGGTAACATTTGCTATATTCCTCCCCTCCTCTTTTACCCCTTGTCCTCATGATATATTTTCGATGCAAATCTATACTGTTCGACCAATCGGACTCAAAATTTGTAAACTTATTCTTTAGGACCCGGCGACAAAGATGATATTTCCTCCCTTCCTTTTCTCCTCCCCCTGATATATTTTCGATGCAAATCTATACCGTTCGAATCAAACCTTTATGTCCCCCACAAATTTATTTTTAACTTAGTCCTCAACCCGTGCAACGCCGAGTACGAGTACGAAGTTTGATATAAAATGCAGGTTTTTTTCAGGCTATCATGATATCAAAGGCTGCCAATAATGCAGTGACGCGACTCTCCACATTAATATTAGCTCATATCGTGTTTGAAGATATCTTTTAGATTTCTTTAAACATTAATTTTCTTTTATATTGAATCAACATTGCTTTTCAAGGCAATCTTTAAATTAAAGATTTAAGGTTTTTCCCTTTATCTCAAAAATTTCGCCCTTAAAAGTGCCACCGTAAGGCAATACCTTACTTGCCTGTTGGCTAGGGACAACCCTGGTAAGAGTGTCGTATAATATTGTTTCACTTCTTTTGATATTACGGTCGGCAAAATGTCAACTCTAGAGCTTAGCCTAAAATATACTTGGTTCAAAATATCCTGAACTTTATCGTTCTTCTAAAGAATAATTGATTTAAGTATATTTTTTGGATAAACTAAATATTTTTTTATTTAATTTCTTGCTTTTACATATCGTCATAAATTAACAGAACTCAATATATTTTTTGAAACACTTTTACTTTACCATCAATATGAATTATTTAGTTGTAAAAAAAGTAACCCATAAAAACCAAGTTTTTATTACACTCCCTTTATCATTGATTCAGGTTTCGTGTCTATTGCACGCGTCAAGGTTATTACTCATTTGTAGTGATTTCAATTTGAAAAAAATATTAAAATTTCGAAAAATTCATAATTATACTAAAATTATTTTAAAAAATTAAAACAAAAATTTATAAGATCATTTTTTTTATCGTCATGAGTCTGCTTGCAAAGTTTCAGCTCGATTGGATCACGGTAAAAGGGTTAAAAATTGATCCAAAGTTTTTCCGGCAGATAACAAATCAACATTACGAGTTAAAAGAAAGGGAGTAAAAGACTTACCCATAAAAATCAAGTTCTTATTATACTCCCTTTCTTATTGAAACAGCTTTCGAGCCTACTCCATGCTTCGGGCACGAAAATTAAAAAATATATAAATCGTTAAAATTTCGAAAAATCCAAAATTAAACTATAATTATTAAATGTTTAAACGAAAATTTGTTATCATTGAAAGATTTGGCAGACACTTCGTGGTGCAACATTATAATTTAAAATATGTTTTACTTACTTTGTAATACACACACAATATGAGCTATTAAATTACAACTATAGTTTCGAGAGGAGCAGTCCCTCTCTGTTGTAACTTATTATTATTAACTTTGATAGAGAGGTCCAAAAAATCAAAGTCAAAGTTAATAATAATAAGTTACAATTTAACATTTACCGAAAACCCATACATACCGATACCGTAATTCCAACATCGTCTTCCATCCGACAGCGCATAAAATGGCCAGCTTCCATTCCATGTTAAATAGATTAATTAAAATTCCCCTTAATACCATTGATTATGATAACGAAGTAAATATAATAAAACATATTGCTATTAACAATGGATATAATTGCGCGTTAATAGATAGAATGTTGAAATCAAAAATTAATAATAAACTTATCGAAACATATTTATACTCAGGCAAAAATATTAAAACCACCGATAATACAAATTCTTTATAATGGTCCGATTTCTAATAAAATTACAAATTGCTTCCCTACTCACATTAGACCAGCTTATTACACAAACAATAATATTGGTAAAATTCTTCTAAATTCAAAAACAAAAATAGGTATGTTAGAAAAAAGTGGGATATATGAAATAACTTGCGGAGATTGTGACAAAAAGTATATAGGCCAAACGACTAGAAACTTAAATACACGCATAAAAGAACATCGCCGCTGCTTAAAAAATAACAATTTCTCCGAATTTGCCAATCATATAATTAACACCAATCATTCTTTCGATAGTCACAAATTAAAATTACTCCACTCGGATCCTCATAGACGATGGATAATGAATAGTTTGAAAACCGTTGAAATCCTAAAAAATTTAAATTCTGGAAACACATTAATAAATAATATCACATTTCAGTCCAGTTCACCACTCCTAGAGCTGTTCGGCGAAAAAAAATACCCTTCCCTGCCGCGCGCCCCCCTGACCCCCCTGACCTACCCAATTAGACTGATAAATTTTGTATTTAAGTTAGTTATTATCTAAACCTGATGATGAGAGGGACTGCTCCTCTCGAAACTATAGTTGTAATTTAATAGCTCATATTATGTGTGTATTACAAAGTAAAGTAAAACATATTTTAAAGAAAATTTGTTATATCATTTTTATCGTTGCCACGAGTCTGCCTGCAAAGTTTCAGCTCGATTGGATCACGTAAAAAGGGTTAAAAATCGATCCAAAGTTTTTTCGGCAGACAAGGAGACAAGCCGACAAGCAGATGCTACGGTTAAAAGAAAGGGAATAAAAGGAAATTCATTTAAGCATCTAGTATATAAACATCAAACAATATTTTTAATAATAAATAAAATAACATAATATGATCTTACTTGAAACATATATTTCACATGTTTTGCTCTAAACCTGAGAAAAGTAGCGAGACAAATGACTTTTTTCACAATTATGATAATAGTATAAACTTTTTTAAGTTCTTGCCGGTATTAGGAAACATAAGTGTGGACCTCAAAATATTATATTTTCATACATATGTAATGAAAATGACCTGTTTTTAATTTTGTAAATCAAGACTAGGATATTTTGTTTTATTTGTTGCTTATTTACCACTTCAGTAATCAGAGGTCACTACATTTTTTTTTCAAAATTTTTCTCAAAACTGATATAAATAAACAAATATTATCTAAACAGTTTCTTTCATATATTCGAATGGACTATGCTAAAGACATCTGTATTCCTTTCCATGACACAGTAAACCTACATATATTTCGTAGCCGGTAATGTTACCTCTGTATTTAAGTGGAATATTAAGCAATATTCTTTTAATTTTATTTATTTATAGACGCCCTACAGGGCTTTTACAAAGAGATAGGTAAAATGTACATTACTAGAATATATATTTAATGTGGGTATTATGGTATTCTTCTGTATTATTTAACATATACACTAAGGTATTGTTAAAAATATATATTTTTCCATGTTTAAGTATATAAAAATATATAAATAAATTAGATGAATTTAACTTATTCTCGACTACCATGGATTACCAACGTGATGCATATAGATGTCTTGCTCTTTGCTTTGATTGCAAATGACGTCTTAGATTAAACTTGGATCATAAAAGGAACAATTTTCTAATATGGCGTCTATTACAATGGACCCTCCGGAATATTTCGGTTTAATATCGTGTCAGAGGATATAATTTGTTGCGTGTTCCATTAATGTTTAAGATTATGGCGAGATCAGGTGAGCCCCGGGCTATATAAATGTTGCTAAACTTGCGTAATTCAAATTCTTCCCCCCGATATGAAAAGCGGAACTAATATAACCTCAAAGCGGTTGGTATTCCAACTACAGGGCGTAAAGTTGTAAAATTTTATAGGTGTAATGAATATATTTATGAAGAATTCGAATAAGCGCAGTTCGGTCGCTAAAAACAAAACATGGTATCATCAGTAACCACGAATAAAATGTTGATGTAAATTTATAATTTTATTTCAATTAAAATGAAGTGTATATTGTATATACAAAATGTAGTACATATGATACATGAAAAGTGTGTACAATTTACTTCCTTGATACATTATTTACATGAAAATATAAGTATAAATGGAAAAATAAAAAAATAAAATAGAACAATTGGATAATAACAATATAAACAAGAAAACATATATAAACCGGAAACACATTTGAGGATATGAATAGAGTAAATAAAACAATAAAGTAGCATTGTGTACACGAAAAATATAGAGTTAGAAACCCGATGAAAAAATGGGAAAAATCAATAAAACAGAAGAATAATAACCTAATTTACAAGATTTATGTAGAAACAGATAACGTTAATGATAATAAGCTCCTCCAAGCAATTTTTAAAACATATTAAATTCATGTTAAATGTATCGATATCTGAAATTAAATCATTTGCCAGTCGATGTATCCGTGGAATAGTGGAATGTGTGTGGTAGTTAATAGTTGAGAATGAACAGTGCCGCGTATTTCGATTAGGTACACGCAGATTTAAATAAACAAAATAATCTTAGGACTTAATAAGTGGAGCGTACATTAGTTGCCTACAACCTTAAAAAATCATTTAAAATATTATTTTAATTAACAATAAACACTAATGTTCACATAAATATTAATACAATGTATTTAAAAAAGCAATGGAGTGTAAAATCAACATGATACTTTAACCTCATTACGTTCTTCCGAATTGGATTTGTTAAGCAACGCCTGCAAAGTGAATTTCCTTTCAAATTTCTTTCATCCCTCATAATGAAGCCGCGGTTCATTCATCAACATGACATGGTCCATTTCCACCTCTTTTGTGAGGAAATTCAATTCCCAGTTCTTCTCGCGTTTGAAAATCTACCGCCTATGGCTGTTTTATAAAAAAATATGCTTGTGTTTATTGCCTTACAAATGTTACGTGAAATTTCAGAAGTCTTAATTATAATTCTAAAAGAGACATTATTATTAAAATAAGTTTACTCTATTTTTCTATTACAATTAATTTGAATTTGTTGAAATTATAAAAACAAATTTAATTAAACTTCTAGAAATCTCGACCAAGAGCCTTGTCGTTGTCTAACTAGTAATAATTTTTCTGAATTCACCAACCAAATCATGAATAATATTTATAATTATTTTCATTCATGTACCCTTAAACTTCTCCATCCTGTCTCGTGTATAGGCACCAAATGAATGATTTTGAAAGTTGAAAAATTAAAATAAATTTAAACTTTGGTATTAATTAGCTTAACACTATCACATTCGCCGACTTTTCTTCTCTCCTCTCAATATTCCCGTTACAACCACCTTTATACCTTACAGCATTAACTCCAACTCCATACGTCTGTGCCTAATTAATTATTTGTATTTCTACTTAATCTTAAAGATTCCGGTGCACTCGAAACTCGAGTATTAAAATATACAAAATATAATTAAACTCAAGTTGAGATTGCATTGATTATATTTTCCATCCATTAAAATGATTATCGTGAATAATCTCTACAATTTTAATTCTAATTCCATCGGTAATTTAATTATTTTATATTTATTACACTTGGCAAATCTCTACATGAAATTTATAAAGTAATGCCGCATTACCGAAAAGTACCTAAAAGCACTGCGATTTAAAAACTGTGTTATTATCTTACACCAATGAGGATGCCCCACGAAAGATAGGAGATTGAAGGATATAGGATTACAGTCGTCAAGCTTACATGCAAAGATGCATGAATGTGGATGAGGCGAGAGTTGTGTATTAGAATAAAAAAGTGTGGCGCTACATATTTTCTACCAAAAAATAACAATTATACTTTTGTTTAAATCAAATAGGAATGAAATTTTTAATTTTACATGTTTTACAAATATTTAAAATAAAATGACAGAATTATGAGAAAGTTTCGCACGATTGGAATCCTTCGTAATGTCACTATAGAACAAAACTATCGGAACCTCTGAGACCTTCAACTACGATCTGGAATGCACCACCACACTCTGGAATGAGCTAGAACATTCGAGGAACGTCTGGAACGGTCGGGAAACGGAGGGAACAAACTACAAACGTCCGGAATGTTCGGAAATACAGCGTGTTTACTATAAAAGCGAAGCCGTGGCGCGGCCATAATTTAGTTTTACTTTGACGTTTCTTCCAGAGAGAGATTAGCGACAAGACAGGCGATCAGTATTACCAACGAGTGTATGATACTCAGCGATAAAAATTAATTTATAAACGATTGATAAATTACGAAACTGTGTTATTAAAATAATAGAGTATTAATTAATTCGTTTTAGGTGATTTTGTACACTGAATAGTTAAATAATTATTATTTAATAAATCGCTAATTAATTTTCAGTGTTTTCATTTGTTTTCCTGTAGCCATGACACGTCACAATTGCATAGACATCATTCAGTTCAAAATAATAATCGTATCAGTTCCCACAGAATCGGATCTCGGATGACTGGAATATGAAAATATCGGTCTGGTTTTCCCGTCTCGCAATGCGCGACCCTTGAAAAACTGACAGCGGCAAATATGGCCTCCTTTTCGAGTAGTTCGGCACACACCAGTTGTCTGGGCAAACAGCAGGGGATGGTGAGTGTGTTCTTTGCATTAGGAAGGAATATCTGGGAAACAATTCCTGCAATCTGTTGACGATTTCCCTTAAAATATAACCTAAACATACATTTTCTAAAAATTCTGCATGGTTTACAACTGAAAAGTTGCATTTATTTTATAAAAGTTAATGATATTTAAGTACTTATATTTACCTTATTTATCTATAAGAAGACGTCAAGATTTTACCCACTTTTTGACCAACGAACGCCTTAAAATATGGCAGACATTGAATTTTGTTATTGAATTTTGATTCCTTTAATGTCTCTAGTGACACTTTTAAGATTAAGACAAATCGATTGACGTAAGAATCATTAAAATTGGTTCACGCGTTTGGTGTCTAGAACGCCTGAAAAGAACAAACATACATACATTTAGGGGAAAGTAGTACGAGTTGATCCCTTGGGGTAAGATGATCCTTTGCGATTGTACTGAAACCACTAATGCCATGTAGCTGATTTCACTGGTAAAACATTGCTTCGGACACCCCCCCGCCTCAGTCAAATCATACTGGCGGCGTGAGCGATACATCGATTTAGACGAGAAAAAATAAAAATTGTGTACAGCTTTGTAAGGTAGACATGACTTTGAGCTTATGTTACTTTTATTCAAACAATGTTACATGTAATTACTGTTGTGTTTGAGGCTTTTAATATGCTTAATTTTAGTATTTGGGCCACGTGAACATAACCGCGTATCGAAACGTTTGAGCTTATGTTACTTTTATTCAAACAATGTTACATGTAATTACTGTTGTGTTTGAGGCTTTTAATATGCTTAATTTTAGTATTTGGGCCACGTGAACATAACCGCGTATCGTAACGAAAACAAGTAGCACGGGTTACATCAGCTGAACGAGGAATCACTACAACGGCTGTTATTTGCATGTCTGCTTCTAGAACTTTCGTTCCACCGATGTTTATTTTTCGAAGGATCCGTATGAAGATTGATCTCATGGAGGGGCACCCCCAGGGTCTGCTTAAGCCTATAATGCATCAGGGTGGATGAAACTGGAAGTTTTTACCCAGTGGTTTGAACATTTTCTACGCCACACGAAGCCATCCGAAGAGGATCCAGTAGGTAATGCTAATTTTAGACGGTCACCTATCTAATAAGTTTTTTCGTTATTCATTCATAAATGGTTTTTTCGCTACTTTTGAACGATTTGTTCGCTTAATTAGGTATTCAGAAAGGAATAAAACATTTAAATTGTCACAAATTAATATCTAACTTAGAAGACTCTTTTATTTTTGTTTTTAATTTTTGTTACTTTTAAAGTCATCTGACTTTTGATTTTGTTAACTATATTACCTTACTTAACTAGAAACTTAACATGAGTAAGATGTATGACTATTTTAAATAAATAATATGTTTCAGTATTGCGTATTTTTGTTTTTTATAACCATTTTCTTCATAAAAATATTTGTTTACTCGGAATGGGGGTAAGATGATCATAGGGATCATCTTACCTCTACCTTGGGGATCATCTTACCCATAGGGGTGTACAAGATGATTACTTTGTAAGGTTTAAAAAAAAGAAATATTTTAATAAAAACTAAAATAATTTCTGGTTTTGAGTATAAGGAAAGTTGGATAGATAAATATACTCGTAGTAATCGCCTTTATTTTTGGTTTACCTTGAAAAATTTGTATTTTACAGCGATTCCCGCTTAAGGGGATCATCTTGTAATACCTTCCCCTATAGGCTGATAAACACATTACCCTCCTTTGAAAAAAGAGCAAAGGAAACATTAACACCTATGTGTTTACTTCGCTAAGCGCCCGTATTGTAAAAAAATAATACTTCTATTGAGGCTCAAAACCCTCCATTGTTTGATAACTGAGCTAGTGAATTATTATATAAAAATAATAAATTGCACTGACCTGAAAATGGACGATTTACAATTGTACTCTCGCCTCGTAATATTTGGGAATTCGAACCCGTTCGCGTATGTAAATTTAAAGACTTTCGTGGTCGTTTTTGTCACGTACTCCTTGCTCTCCGTGCCTTTCTTCAACAAATTTCTATCTCTTCAGGTCACAGCAAAATGCACTGAATGGAAAACTTTCCAAATTTCTACTATTCCCTAATTTCGAGAGCCATTGTACGTCTCGGATTATAAAATGAAAATGAATATAACGTAATGGATTATAATATCCACCATAATAATAATTCTATAATTTTGATAACATAGACCATGGCGAGGTAAAACCATGTTATATTTTAGCAGTGTCGGAACACAATGTGTTTGGGTAATTAATTATATTTATGTAAATTTAAATTAAAAATTCCTTCTGACACTGACCATAAGAATAAAAGTTTTCGTACTTTTTGGAGTATTTTTTAAATTGATTAAAAAACAAAGAATTGATAAATCACAATTTTGAGACAAGATAGCAAATCAAAAGAGTTAATGAACGTAAAAGAGATATTTATCTGACCAATTTTTCAAAAGTTTAAATGAAATCATGTAAAAACTATGAGCGTTATCGTATCCGTAATATCTGTTTCATTTCATTTAATAAATGATTTTGTTTATACTAGGTATACACAAACTTTTTAACAGAGGGTAGTTTTGAGATCTTCTAGTAGTCACAAAAGAAAGTGCATTGAGTTTTTTTCGTAGTTGCGTCAATATATGACCCTCTGCAATAAATAGCATTTCTTTCGAAATCTACTCGAGGCTACAAAATCATAAAAATATTCAAAATATTTTTATGATTTTGTAGCCTCGAGTAGTATGTTGTAAAATCACAATTACACAAACACAACTATGTCTACAGATGGATTAATCATTAATTAATACAAGTTATTATAGATTATTATTATCATTATTATCGGTGAAAGTTGCATTGTGTAAAGTAGTCACTTGAGCCAGCCCAAGCTCGCAAGACCTGTGGACGCTCAATAAAGACTTACATACATGATTTCCCATATAAATAGCTTCGTATCAGTGACACATCTAAAATTTATTTTAATTAATAAAAATATTCGTTCAAAAATGTCACACGACATTACAGTGACAACATAAGCATCCACTTACATAAGCTATTGCTTATGTAGGTTTTTAGGAAACGCATTAATAAAATATGTAATCTAGGTCAGTTTGACCTGCACACGCCTATTATAGGTCAAAGTATTGACACTTAATCGTAACGGTGGAAGAAAAATCAAACACTTGAAATTTAAAGTAAGAGAGTTTTTATTTGTGAACAAAATCAAGACACGAATATAATTGGAACACAATTCTATAATTCCCCATAATTTCGCACTAATCGTTATCTGTGGAACAATTTACACTCATCTTAAAATTCTCGCACGTGTGTAGAGGCACTTTTGAACGCTCGGTAAGTAATCTCTTAATTTATTGTCGCTGGTCGCATTGAATCACTGCTTCGCTTCTGGTTTTGCTTTATCTGTGGTTTCGCCAAAATGTGACGTTTTGGCGAAACAATTTGTCTCGACGGCATCGTCTCATTTATATACATTTTCGGGTTTCCAGACGTTTCGTTAATTCGCTTATTCTAAACCCTTCTAGCAATTTCCAATTTACTGTAAAATATTTAGAGTATTGAGAAATCTTCGATTACGTGTAATTCCTTCTGTTTCTACAGTCTTGTGACAATATGATCGTTGGAAAACACCCGTTATAAACTTATCTGGACTTTATAAGTAACCTAGTGTATAAATTTTGTTTGACTTGAAGCAATAAACGATCTATAGTTTCTCCTGTAGATATAATAATATTGCGATGATTTTGTGAAATAATTTGTAATTTTCATAGGCGGGAAATTTTCAAACATGTCAAAATACAAGCACACGCTTTGTAGACAATATTGAAAAATATATTATATAATTCAATTTAACAAAAATCAGCTTAACTAATTATTGCCAATACGAATCTGTCAAACGAAGCAAAACTAGCGGTAATTAATGGAGGTCTGGTGCCAACTCTGATTTACGGAAGTGAAACCTGGAATTGGCAGAAAAAGAACAATAGTATACTGAATGCGGCAGAAATGCTTGGACGTCGCGTCGCTTAGACGAATGTGTCGATATCTTTGCACGATAGAATTAAGAATGAACGAATTAGAAATGAGTGTAGGTAGTTCTAAAAAGAATAAAATTTATGAAAAATTATTACAGAACGGGTATTTCAATAACTATCGTAATACGAATGTAAAGTACAAAAGAAACTATCTTCTTTCATTATTATTATTATTATTATTGCATTTATACTTAACTATTATTTAAACGTAAATTATAAGCCTTTATTTTTTATATAATATATAAATATATATATAATACTATATATTATATATATAGATCATATATTATATATTATATATATATATAAAAACCCGTGTTTCCCTACCCGCCAAGTTTTCTCCACAACCATCCACCGGTGGTTATGGTGGTGGATAGCCCTTGGTGTCACATCAAAAATATGCTAGTTTGGTGGGGGTGGCTGTGCGTGGTTAGGAGTGGGTGACGAAAATGTGCTCTCTAGCACATTGTTTTGTTATGGGAAGGCCGCAAATGCTTCAGAATGTTTCAAAATAGGCGCGCCGACTCTGTCGGTGAGTCTAGAAGGTTCCGGAAGAACCTGCTCTAGAAAGTTCTGGAAGAAGGTTCTAGAAAATTCCCGAAAGTTCTATAAGGTTCTCAACTGAGTGGCGGAATGTGTCGGTGAAAGTGAAAGTTCTGGAAAGAGAATGTTCTAGAAGGTTCGCGAAAGTTCTATTACGATCCAAACAGTGTACTAATAATCTACGCATGTGAAGCCGCGCGGGCGCAGCTAGTTGACACGTAAAATATATGTAAAATTGTTTGCTTAAATATGTAATAGATGTCGATTCCTGGGCAATTAAATGAAATTAAATAAACAAAAGATAGCTAAGATGGTTTGGTCTAAGAAGACCTGTCATGATCAAATAAATCAATATTGGAGGGCGGCCCTCTAAAAGGCTTCAACAACCGAAGAGCATGTATGGGAAAATTTAAAAAGTGAATGAGGCAAAACAAGGGTAGGGTCATTCTACGCTCTCTGTCTACCCTTCTAGAAACAGCGTGATGATTAGTTAGTAAGTTATTTAATTTGCTTAAGTAATGGAAGTACGAGAGCTCAAATATCAACATTCTTACCGTAATCACAAAGTAAATGACTCATTTCTAAATTGAAAGAGATATTCGGCCGTATTCTGAAAATAACAATATTGGGACATTAAGATTGTTATACCAACACTAAATAAACGAGAATAAAAAAAATAATAAATGAGACGTATGTGTAGCTATTCATCAGTGTTTATTGTTAGTCGTACTCAAATAAGGAGATTTTTATATTTTTACACACCTCTCTCAAATTAAATACCTTTATTTGCGGTGTCCGATATCTGCAATCCATGTAAAAAAAACTGATTTCTCCGGTTTCTTCTTATCCAGCGCTGTCTTGTCTGACAGAGCTTCAAACGGATTGGCCAAAGCACCTGTCACAAACGTAACCCCACAATTCCCATATTTCGACTAAAATTACATGAAATAATTACTAATGCTGTATTTAAAGCTTATAGAAATGATTATTTCATATGCACTTATTAATTTCTTCTCCCACAGCGTCCTGATGTAAAATTATTGCAAAATTGTTATTGTCGCATTGGACTCGTATATATATTTTGACGTTTGACAGATAACCACCACGTCTCGCATCACATTGTCACGTTGTCTCCCTCTTTCTCAAGTAGAAACTGAAAAAAAACACTGACGTATCATTTTTTTTAGTGTTGGGATAACAATCTTAAGATCCCAATATAACTTTTTTCAGAATACGGCTTTATTTTAAACAAATTATTTTTGAATGAAACACTTTTGACCTCATTTACCCATTAATCGATTAATCGATAAGTTACCATGCAATAATATACAATTGCATGGTGAATGTATACACTTATTTGAATAACTGTGGTTAAAATGGGTAATACGTGAACTGCCGAGGCGTACCCGAGGCGTCGTTATTATTGTGATTCACCAACGGCGAGGCGGTACTTGACCACAGCCATAAATATACAATGCACTGGCTGCATGTACCGTGGCAGCGACCGCCGCATTTACTCAACTTGCTGACACCGAGCGCAGCGGCAGGTCTGCGAATTCGCATAAGGCCTCTGGAGACTGAACCTTACAGTAATAATTTTGTCTTAATTTATGTTAATACGCGACCAAAAAAAGAAGATGAAGTCATTTGAATAAAACGCTAAAGGACGACATTTCGATGTAATAGACTGAGAGCCCGCGACGCCCAGACCTTCGTTATATTATAAAAGCTGAAAATTCTTCTATACATGTCTCTTACACTGGTATAAGCAAACCCAGCCTATACAACCTGGGTCGCGGTGGCTTTGGCAGGTAACAGGTAGTAAAGGTGAGTAAAATTGTGTTTCAAATTTGTGATAGTATAAAACTTAGTTTTCATATATTTTAACTTACAATCATATTAGAAACCGCCTCGTCTATTGGCGGACACTTCGGGCGGTAACAACCCCTTTCCAGACACCCTTACAGTATGATTATTTATAAAGCTACTTTCGTCATAGTATAAAGTCTGGCTTTTATATATGTTATTCAGAAAACTATACGAATAATGTTTCCACAATCCCCAGTCACTTTCGATGGTTCCCCTATCTTCCCAGGCACATTGAAGTCTACTCCAGGCGTGCGCGCGATGAATATACATGTACGTTGGTGCGAGTGAAATAGCAGATCGGTCCACGGCGATCTCTTTCTGCGCATCAGAAACTTGCTTTAATTATTACAGAAGCTGTTGAAGATAGTGAGTGACATTGATGAGGATGAATCCACAGAATGGAGTAGTGATGAAGATAATGGAAATACCGACGATGACGATGGAAATAATTAAAAAAAAAATTAAATTTAACAATACATTTTTTTACTTTGTTTTGTAATGGCTATAATTAAAAGTATAATTTAATTCTTTTTCCATTGATTTCATTACGATCTAATTTATTTTCTCTCCTTATAATAAAACCAACATACATACAAATTTATCTCCTTAACTTTAAACTTCAAGAATTTTATCATCGACTGCCGATTTTTCTTATTATTTTCTGCACAATACTTAAAAAAAATTATCGATGGATATTTTTTAACAACTTTCTTAAATCACAACTTGATTTCATAAAATTCACTTGAAAAAATTCAAATTTTAGTTGAATACAAAATTTAATTATAATTGCAAAAGTTAATAGCATAATGAATCGCATTATTACATTGTTGATTTCTTAATTTGTTGATATGAAAATTTTTTTACATTATTTTTTTTAATTTTACAATTTTAATCCGTTATAAATCTACATGATTAATTTTTTTGATAAATTTTGAGTATAGATCGCGCTATTTCACTTGCACCAACGTAAATGTATATTCATCGCGCGCACGCCTGGAGTAGACTTCAATGTGCCTGGGAAGATAGGGGAACCATCGAAAGTGACTGGGGATTGTGGAAACATTATTCGTATAGTTTTCTGAATAACATATATAAAAGCCAGATTTTATACTATGACGAAAGTAGATTTATAAATAATCATACTGTAAGGGTGTCTGGAAAGGGGTTGTTACCGCCCGAAGTGTCCGCCAATAGACGAGGCGGTTTCTAATATGATTGTAAGTTAAAATATATGAAAACTAAGTTTTATACTATCACAAATTTGAAACACAATTTTACTCACCTTTACTACCTGTTACCTGCCAAAGCCACCGCGACCCAGGTTGTATAGGCTGGGTTTGCTTATACCTGTATAGGAGACATCTATAGAAGAATTTTCAGCTTTTATAATATAACGAAGGTCTGGGCGTCGCGGGCTCTTAGACTATAAGTGTGCAGGCGATGAAATTAATAGAGAAAGATTTTTTTTTTCAAATCCGATAATCACACAAATATTGTATAGCATTAGATATAAAATAAACAATAGAATTAAGCATAGACACTTAAGTCTCTGGCATAGTTACGTATACAAATCTAATCACACAATTCTCTTCTGTTTGACACTGATTTCTTTTTTATAAAACAATTTAGTAATTTTTATTTATTTCATGACTGAATTTTTTTTTATATTCTATTTTATATGCTTCTGTTGACGAGTTAAAAGAAATTATCAAAAAAAAAACTAAACCATTCTTTTATATCTCATTATATGCTTCTTATAGCTCTTTACTAGCGCTATTTGTCGGCAACAGAACAGACATTATTACATGGAGAATTATGCATTTTTTAACTTTATATGCCTAATTATTTTATAACTCATTATTATTTTTGGAATAGCATATTATTTGATAACGTTAATGTCGGACTTTGCTAAATGGGGAGTTTTGCAGTTTTTTTGCTTTTGCTTTAATACCTCATTATTTTAGGGCTCATTGTTATTTACGCCATCTGGTAGTGTTAGTGACGGATATTGTTACATAGAGAATTATGAATTTCGATTTTATGAATATGGCCATAAAAAGCAATTAAGTTTGCTAGAAGGTACTTGGGTATATACTGCTCTTTAAAGGAAGCATTTTAGAACATGGCGTCTGGACTCTAGACGATGCACTATGCAGTTCTTGTATCAGAATGAATCGTAAATTTCTACATGGAACATATAAAATATTCACTGCTAAGGGCGAACCAAGTACGGTAACTTCTCTGGCGAATTAATTTATAATTAAATTCTACTTAATCGTATTGCGCATACTATTCAACACGATGTATTTCGGTTTTGATGCGAGTTTGAAAGCTTGTTACGTCAGTTTTTAATTAGACAAGCTGTATGTGCTGGACTGATATCTTTGTAGGGCAACACGATGGATGCATAAGCGAGCTTTGAGAGATAGAAATATGGTAAAATGAAATACGAGAACATAATAAGAGGTAATTAGTGTATCGATAACATGCAGTCACAGAACAGTATACTTATGACAAGAGAACTTGTGAAATTATGTGTAAAAAATAATATTTATTGCACAGTATTTTGCGACTCTTTTCAAACATAAGAAAAAACTCAAAATAGGTATAATTAAAACTATCGCAAATAAAAAACATAAAAGGACTAGCCCGATAACTTATTTAAATGTGTAGAAAATTATCGATACAAAAAAAAAACTTAATTGCACACTAACTCTGGAAGAATAATTTTAATATATATGACACGGCAAATAACGAATAAAAACCAAAAAAAAAAAATACAAAATTATTTGCCGGACAGACTAAAAATGAAACAGGATACGAATTATACTAAAATTAGTACTTAATTATACAAAAAAAAGTGATAACTTAATTTTTATTTACATATTGCATTATATTATTCCTTAAGGACTGTGAAGAAATGTGATCATAACATATTCTGTAATGTATTCTAACGGATAAAATATATTAACAGTTTTGTCAGATGCTTGTAAAAATATATATGTATAAAAAAGATTATTATTAGTAAATAAGTAAAAAAATTATAATAAAAATATCTACAAATAAAATTGACTGCCAAAAATAACACTCAATTTTCCGCATACACCTATATATAGCCTTCAGAGAAGCTGATATTGATTGGAAAGGTTCATAAAAAAGGTCAGAGAGGAAGAGTCCGATTTCCAACGATGGGCTGACCATATCAAAAATATACCACCCGTTAAAAGGTGGATGGAAATGATCAAGGATGTCAGCAGGCTTGAATCCAGGACGAACGATCCTTAGCAATAAAGAAAAAAAGGAAACGCTGATGTATAATCATCAATATTATAGTAATTTTGAACCTCCGTAGAATCAGTTACAATAGAGTCAACAAGAATTACTTATTTCTGAAAACAAAAAATAACTGCCCTAAAAGCTAACGAGAATATGTGTGCATATTTGGTTTGTGGTAAATATAGAGGGCATTTGTCCTCTGAAGTTAACTATCCTGGCTACAATCACGTTAACTATCAGTTAATTAAATAGTTCACGTAACGAAGAGGGTAGGTGGTCCTAACCAGCGAGCAGCAGGGAACAAAATATTTCCTTTAGTGCTCCCCCTTTCCACAAATAGGTTACTACTTTCCTGGAGTCTCTAGGAAAGTACAACCAGGAAACCTCATCACTCATCGCAAAGTGAATTTAATCGTAATAGCGGTTATAATTTTAGTGATTGAATATATACCTGAGAAAATAAGACTTTGATTCCTGTATTGTCCATACTTATGGCTTGTATGTAGGCATAGATTTCCTAGGAGATATATTATTGGTAATCTCTTATCCTATTGCTTCAAAACTTTGTACATGTTTCCACAAATAACAAAATATATCGTGAATTGCATAAGCTCTTCCGAATCTTTTGAGAAAATTCATGAAAAATATATTTTAAGAGTATATTGGAAAACTAATACTGGTTAAAGAAAAGAAACAAAGAAATCACTTAAAGCCAAAGTGAGCTTGATTTGTAGAATGAAGAAGGATGTAATTGGAGTGTGGATACGTAGCGTATCACTAATGACATCCATACACAGCAAATAAAATTTATGTCGGTTCTTTTCGCAAAAATTACGGAAAATTTATTGTCGACTTCGAGAAATTGAAAAAATGCGTAGGTAGGTTAAAGATAATTATTTATATTTTTTTTCAATTAATTCAGCAACATTGTAGATTGACATTTAAAATAATATTGATTATTTTATTTGTATAAATCTGCTTATTTTATATGAGTAATTCCATTAACGTATTATAAATAGACACGTTATTCCCATACTATTCTGATTTCAAATGTAGCAAATGCATAAAAATCTGGTAATTTGAAGTCACGGTGACTAAAATAACATACTCATTCTTACAATAGTGTACGATACTCTGTTCCTTTTTCCCGGGGACTCTTTTTTCAGCGTACCGTCGCGTCCAATTACCTTATTTTTGACTTGTCACGATTTCACGCTTGTAACATATCTACAGTTTACATCATTGAGTAATTCCATCTACATGTCTCTGAAAAACCTTTCCATCGTCAGGGTGTTGTATAACTGTCAATATATCAGAATGAAATGTCTTTTGTTTCTTGTTTTTCTAAATTACTTGAAAAATTATTTTAAATATTATTACTGAATTCCTTGATTACTCGCAATTATTGTAAAAGTTTTAGAATTGGGCTAGTAGTTAAATTTAATTGATTATTAATAATATTTTGTTTTATGCTTTACTAATTTCTAATGATTCTAAATTATTCAATTTCAGACCAAAATTATTTATGTGTAAAATAGAAAGTCCTAAATTTTTATCAAAACCGTGATCATTTTCTAATAAATGTTTTGTAAATTCAGAAAAACCATGATTATTCAAACATCTTAAATGTTCTTTAACTCCTACATTGAAATTTCGACCTGTTTTTCCATTTTAAATCTTTACACGACAGTTTATAAACACCTGAAATGTTAATATTATCTTTATCTTTTGCATTTTTGAGTAGTTTCCCTATATTATTTTTTGTATAAAATGCAGGTCTAATATTTTTAAGCATAATAATCATGATAATTTTTTAAGCAAAATCTTTTAAACAGCCGTGAGGGGCCCGACAAATAGCCCGGAAAACTTTATACACGTGACTTTTTACATTCCGATAACTCGATACTTATTATTTATTCCTTTTGCCATATTCTATCAAAACGCACTACACTCTTGGAAGCCGGAAAACAGTCGTATACTGAATTTTTAAAACGCATGGAAAAACGTTTGGCGCGCGATAGTTTAATAAATTCATAATGAAAATTATGCAGAGGCTTCTCACACAAAGGGTGTCTTGGCTAACTGGGGCACCGTTTAAGGTTTTTTTCCCTTATGTGTTGGACTTCTGGTTCCTTCTATCTACAGGATATTCATAAATGGTTCTTAACTATATTCTCAATGCACAATTAAAAAAACTTTAAATTATTTTATGTTCTCGAAATATAAGATCTTTAATCGATGAATATACTGTCACGAGACGTGGCTGTGGGAGGCAAATGAAAACACAATTTAAACTTTAATTTACTACGCAAAAAGTCACTGGACACGAATTAAATTGGAGCACTGTTCTTAAATTTACAATCACTGAATGTTTGGATAATATTTCACTCACTTATTATTACATTGTTTCTTAATTTGCACTATTTATGTTTCTATCGCTTCGATCACTTTCAAAAAAATTTAGTAAAATTTTCAATTTTCCGCGTAAAAACTTCTCATTTGTCTGTAGGCATTCGACCGATACCTACTGGTTCGTCATCTCGCTACAATACCGTCATCCATTTTGACTGATTTTTATATTTGAGTGCAGGCCTCCCCTACAACAACTCAACAAACATTGCCATCCTGTCTTAATAGTTCTCATACTTGCAAAGTTCTCTTCGGGCCGTCAGCTTAGCGTATTTGTGGCCTACCTCTGCTTTTACCGATTAAAAGGTAAATCTTCTGAATAGAATTTACTGGAGTAGGTACTTTATATTACTGTGTGTATTGTATATATTGAACTCTATATTGCTCTATATACTGGCTAGTTATATCGTCTCGAATGCTAGTTGTGTCTATGTTTATTTATTTCGGGGCTTGTGTTTTTGTTGTTACTTCCTTTATTTTAACTGCTTGCTTGTTTGCTTGACGAAAAAACTTTGGATCGATTTTTAACCCTTTTCCCGTGATCCAATCAAGCTGAAACTTTGCAAGTAGACTGCTAACGACAATCAAGAAGATCTATTAAATTTTCGTTAAAAAAATTAATAATTATAGTATAATTTTGGATTTTTAGAAATTTTAATGGTTTTTTCAAATTGGAATCATTACAAAAGTTTGATTACTACCAACGGCGGCCTGATAATGTCACGGAATATTTAAAATTTGAATTACTCCGTCACTACGAATTGCGAAAATTTATGACAATTGGTTCAAGAAATAAAATAAATATATATATTTTTTTTGAAATTAAGTTCCAAATGTGTGGGTAAGATTATTTTAATTAAAACGTTTGGGCATGTTCAGCGAACGAATGAGGAAAGAATGGTAAGAAAGATATATAATGCAAGTGTTGATGGCGCCAGAAAGAGAGGGCAACCGCGGAAGACGTGGCATGACCAGATTAACCAGATACTGGAAGATGGTCCCCAACAACCGGCGAGCTTGTATGCGAAGATGTATAAATGTGGATGAGGCGAGAGTTGTATGTCAGGATAGAAGAGTGTGGCGCTCTATCCTCTCCGCCTACCTCCACGGGGAAACGGCGTGATGGTATGTAGAATATTTTGAGTAAGTACGTTCAAATTTTTTGAGAAAACAAGACTGAATTTTATCCCTAGGAGAAAATCATTAATCAGGATATCTTATTGATCTTATTGACGAAGTGATTTTAGTTTATATTTGATAGTAGGTATTGAAGTCTATTTTTTCGGTGTTTACAGGGCTCGCGACGTATCATACGGCCGGAATAAATGATCATTTTACGCAATATCACGTTCACAATTCCACCCATTATAGACTACCACAAGTTTTTTTGTATATATCTATTTTTTTGTATATATTTATTTTTTGATTTTGAGTTATTTAACGCAAAATTCTTTTTACGTGTATATAGCATTTATTCGAATTATTAATATTTACACTAGAATATGCCTGAAAATTTATTTTAATTTTTTTAACGTATTTTTCGACCAGTTTTTATATATTCAGTATATTTTATGTATGTCTAAATTTTTCAAGAAAACAATACTGGATTTTATCCCCGGGGGAACATCGTAAATCCAGATATATTATAGAAGTCTCATAGAGAGGAAGCTTTATAAGACATCTATAATAATTTATTGCTACTATCAAAGTTATAATTTTCTGGTGATCTAGATCCTGTAGTGTGGACGGTCTTAAAGCGGCTTTAAGCAACTATCAAACAGGATTATTAACGCCTAATCTGTAATAGAAAAAAGAATTAATACAATTTTAAATCAACACAATTTTCCAATTGAATCAATGTGTATGTGTTCTTTGTGTTAATATTTTTACTCTCTGCTACCTAAAAAATTATTACCATAAACGTATGTATTTATATTTATCTCTGAACATGAATTCGAGGGGGTTGAAATACAAAAAAACCTCATTCACCAGCAATGTATTCATGCGAAAAACCAGGCATTACGTAAACAGTCAATTTAACCACCGAGCAGTTAAATAATAAAATCTGCATTCTGTAGTACTGCCATAAAACCTCCCCTACGATAGTCGCCAGCCGAGCCGCCCCCACCGTACTAAACTAGGTCCTTGCTGACGTCATCAGCTAAG
This sequence comes from Agrypnia vestita, assembly GCA_016648135.1. NCBI lineage: Eukaryota > Metazoa > Arthropoda > Insecta > Trichoptera > Phryganeidae > Agrypnia > Agrypnia vestita. The sequence continues at coordinate 72,018 of JADDOH010000588.1, forward strand.
GGTTGTGTTGTAAAAGAATATTTTCCCTAATGGCTAAACATACAAGTGGTTAGTGAAGCGTGAAACACCTTTACAAATATTTTTATTATTTTTCATTTATATTTTGCTATGACATCGTTTTGTGACGTCGTACGGTACTAAGGAATTTTTGCGTTTGACTTTGATTGGATTATCGTAACATTGTACAGTTTTTTTTTATATTCCAGTAAAAACAGTTTCACTAAAGAGGAGATAAAAAGGAGTGTTATTCAGTTTGGTCAGTAAACGTAGAAAAACCATGATTCTAAAGCGACTTGTTGGTACTCATATGACGGTCGTACATTAAAGCTATACAAGGGTAGGTTAGGTCAGTAATCTTCAATCTTGACACGCCGAAGGTTTTTTTAATACGTCCAAGAAAAAGTATTTCTTCTTCTTCTTTAATTATCCTGTCAGATCCCCTCGACGTTGACGATCACCCGAGAGAAACTATCTCTCCAGTGAGCGTGACACTGGGTTCTCACACTGAGGGTTCCGGGTTGGATTCCCGGTGAAGCCACAATTAATCTATGTGATTTACTCAAGTCTGGGTATTTTGTGACGTATTTCACTTCTGTAATTTGGCTTCTTGGCCTGTTGAAGCGTGAAAAAAAATCTCTATGTTGGGTAGCTCGCAGCAGCTGCTCGAGTCTGCCTGTCCCCGTCCATTATAAGATATTTCTAAGCCAGGATAGCTGCTTTTTTCCAAATGCTCCCCTGGAAGTGATGCTAAGAAATCAACCTTTCATTTGGCATAGGTTTTTTAAGGATATCACAATTAATTTCTCTTATACCCCTCCTAAAACTTGGCTTTTGCAGGCGTTCTTCCAAATAATTACTCACGAGTCCCAATTTTTTTAAATAAGTTCTTCTGAATTTTATTTGATTTACTTGTTGCCTTTGAAAATTTGCAGAGAACTCAGGAGTTCTCTGCAATACCATTCAATACCATTCAAAAGTTCATAAAATGCACATCGGGCACCATCGCGATTTTCTTTGGACGGAGTATTTTTTAGCCATTGCATCGAAAACATCGACGCCACCTTTGCTTTTATTACAATAATTAATTATTTTATGGACCTCTACTTCATTATTTTTGTCAGAAGAATCACGAAGAGTTGACAGCATAATGATGACCTTCTTCTTGGTTGATTTTGGCGGACAATAGGATAAGAGAGTTAGATCCATCATACGCAAACATACCATCGTAGCGTCTGCCTGTCTGCCAAAAAACTTTGGATCGATTTTTAACCCTTTTCTGAAATCCAATCGAGCTGAAACTTTGCAGGAAGACTTGTGGTGACGATAAAAATGAACTAACAAATTTTAGTTTTAAAATTTTTCGAAATTTTAACGGTTTTTTCAAATTGAAAACCATACAATTTTATTTAATTAAATTTCTGGTATATTTTTTATTCATATATTTTTAATAGTTTCTTTAAGTGGCCAAAAATAATTATGTGGAACTTCACTGCTCAGTGACGTGTTGAGAGTATTGTCTACGCCCGAAAATGATGCATATTAAAAAAACTATTTTTATTTTTTTAATGATGTCCATTAAATTAGGCGAAAAACATAAACTATGTTACATCTATGCGAGTTAAATTGTATATTGTAGTGCTCAAGTTTCGAGAGTAACAATATTCCTTCACCTATAGGTAAATTATTACACTAACTAAATTGAAATATATATTTTTTACATGGAATAGATAGAATAGATAGAAATACAAATAATTACCGGGTGTTAAGGTGGTTATAATCATAATATTAAGAGAAGAGAAAAATAATTAGTGAAAGTTACATTCTTAAGCAAATTAATACGAGAGTTTCAATTTCTTTTAATTTGGAAGTTTTCAGAATTATTAATTTTATTATATTTACGCCCGACGAGATGGTGAAATTCAATGGTACATGAATGAAAAGAATGATTATTTTCCATGATGTGGCTCGCGAATTCAGAATATTTATTAATTTTAATTAATTAAGTACTTGAAGTAACTTTACATCTACGGATTTCGATACCACTCTATCTACACATGCACTATGCATCCGTCCTGATGAACATACAGTGATATCAAAACCGGTAGACGTCAAGTTACTCCAAGTGGTTTTACAAAATTCTTATAATTTTAATAACTTAAGAACTTTGTATTAACCACTTGGAGTAACTTTACGTCTACCGGTTTCGATACCACTATATATATCTTCGTCAGAATGGACGCATACCAATTATTCATTACTTATTTTAGAAAGCAAATTAATTTTTGAACGGGGGCGTGGTTGTAGTTATTGTGGGACTAATTGACAAGCAGTAAAACACAGATTGTATATTATTAGTTCTATAATAATTTTCTCTTTAACGGTTCTACAAATTCAAAATTCATTATCCATCACGTTTGCTAGGACACTACCCTCCAGTCGTCATCGCGAAGATCAGAATCTTCATCGATTAAAAAGCTACAAAAACAAATTCCATTTGTTGGTACTCATCCTTCTGTAAGACTGATGTGGGTGCTCATACGAGCCTAGACTGCGGATGAGAAAGATATCTTGGAAAGGGAAGCTGCAAGATTTATGGGAGTTTGCTGACATTTTGTGAAAGATATAGTCGTGTCCACTTTTTGTTCGCTCCTTGTATCTAGTTTGTGAGATAACTTATTGTGTATCCCTTGCCACCTAAACAATAAATTTCGAGTCCATTGCAAATGGTGTTTGCTGGCGAGTAATGGTAATAATATGTTTTTAATATTAAAAGAAACTAATTTAGATTCTTCGCATGACTGAAGAAGATATGATTAGAAAGGAAGGGAATCCATCTGGAGTACTTAAGCAACTTAGTTGAATATTTTCTTCAATAAGAGCAAATTGATTGCGATAGAACTGATTCGAAAAAGTTTAAACTCTGGACTTTTAACCCTTTCTGGAAAACCTAACGTATTGATTTAATTAAGTTAATAAGTAACATTTTATAAGGGTAGTACAAGAAACGTTAAGAAAATTAGAATGCGGTAAAATGAAAACAACTTTAAAATCTCACATTTTTAGGTAGTAGCTTGCCTTTAAGCAACTCGATAAATGTTACCTGATTTTAAAAGCGGAGTATGTTGGACGGTGATTCTTTTTCATAAGAAATATTTATATTTATTAAATATATTTTTTTAAATAGAAATGCGAACACGGAATACGCGTCACATCAATATTCTTACTATTTTCAAACTAAACTAAACGCTTGTGCTATGAAAATAGGACAAATTTGCTGGTCTGGAGTGAGGATCGAACCCGCGACCTTTGAATCATGAGGCGAGAGTCCTAACCACAAGACCAACAAGCTACTACTATACTTTAACTATTTAAATAACGATACATCACAGACGATATATCTCTGTTTTGTTTATGGTTCTTTCCATAATATTTTCACGGTTTTGCGCTGTGGGAGATACATAAAACACAGAAAATTCATTAAAGTTTTATATTATTATTATACAACACGTCATTAGACACTAATTGAACTGGATCACTGTCTGTGTAACACTTTATAATCATTTTCTAGAATATTTGTCCGTCTGTGGAATACTATATTACGCCATTTCTTTAGGGCACTAATCCGCTAGTAGAACGCTTCTTGCACGCAAACAGGTACTCTTGTACTTTATTTCGGCGGTAGCCAATACTCAAATTTATGTATCTGTAGTTTCGCTCTGTCTAAGCAACAAGTGTTTTCTATCAATATATCGCATCCTGGACTTCTAAGCTTCTCGATTGTTGTCGAGTTTTCCACCAATTTACATTTTTGTAAAAAGTCGCTTCTAAAATCTCGTAACGATATTAAAAAATATTACAAATTTAAATAAAAGATGTAATATTTTTTGGTAGAGAGATCACTTCCTTATAAATTTACTGGATATTGGACTAAAATTTTATGGATTTAATCATAATTTGTGTTTACATGTCATGATTCATGAAAAACATAAATAAGTATATTACTTTCAAGTAGTGGTATCCTTCCAATTTTTATCAAACGGTTCCTTTTTTTCAAATAACTTGTAGTCGGAGTGATCATAGTTTTTGATGTAACAAAATCCTTTAGTTCAAAAATAGAAATGCAAATAACGTTACCAATATCCAAAGCAGTTCAACATTGAAGTAGATATATCACATTTTTAAACAAGTTTCAACGCAAACTCGCATAGTAGGTGATATATTTATTTTATTTTATTTTTGATGTTTATAGTGTTAAATTTATGGTCGGACATTATTATAAATTTAAATTAAATATCTTTGTATAAACCACTTAAATAATGACTCTACGTTTACCGGTTTCGATACCAACGTATCTTCTACGTAATTTCATGAATAGCTCGCTACTAGATATATTTCCCATTTCGACGTCCACCCCTCAATTACCCCCACCTTAGCTGTAGCCACACCTCCATTCAGAGTTGATTTGTTTTCTAGGATAGGTAATGGATATTAGGTTGTACGTCAGTCCTGATGATGGTATCGAAACCGGTAGACGTAGAGTCATTATTTAAGTGGTTTATACAAAGTTATTTAATTAAAATGTATAATATATTTATTATTTATGAAGAATCTTTTCGACTGTTCCAATTAATCAAGCCACAAATGACCATGGCTTAAAATATACCAGAGAGAGAAAACTAAGCGCTTCCAGGTACTTCGCACCAAGAAATTAAATTAAATAGAAGATTATTAATATAATTAGTAAGAAAAGGCATTGTTGTCAATATTAATTTTTTGAATATATCAGCATGTTTTGGGGCCAATGGTTCCTTCATCGGATATATCAAAGGATATAACGTATACAAAAATTTACAATAAAAAATCGAAGTATAGACAAGCAAAATATAAAAATTATTTATGGAAAATGACTAATAATAAAGTATCTACTAACATGAAAACAAATATTTGTATAACTATTTGTGAAAAGGACCTGGTTATTTTTAATATTCAAATTACCATTAACACTTTTTCTTATTTCCAAAAATTTATAATTTATCAAACTGTGATTCTGTATGTGACATAAATATATGCAAGGAACACGAGCACGCAGGTATCATTGATATTTAAAAAAAAATTCTGAACACTGAATGTGCATTTTATATATTTCCGAACGAGTTAATGTATTTACAGTACAAAAAGTAATGGAGTTACAATCGCGAATTTATAGACATAAAGCCGGGAACTGACGAACAAAGAACAAATGTTGTCTGAATATAAATTATAATAAATTTGATAGATATTCTTGAACGTCGCCACGAGTCTGCTTGAAAAGTTTCAGCTCGATTGGATCACGGGAAAAGGATTAAAATTCGATCCAAAGTTTTTTCGTCAGACAAGCAAGCAGTCAGACGCCACGAGTTAAAAGAAAGGGAGTAAAAAAATAAAACAACTATATCAAAATTAGAAAGTAGTTAATTATTAAAATAACTCTGAAGAAAAAATTATTGCCCATGTGCCCAAATATGAATTCTAGGTACCAAAAATAATAGATATTATATATACAAAAAAATTAATAATCCAAATTTTTAAGATTTAAAATAAATTAAATACAAGAAGCGATTTTCGATCTACGAGATTTAGAGATAGATTTAACATACCAAAATTTAATTTTACCACAACCCAAAATCATTTTAGTTTTCTTGGTATTAAATGCTTTAATAATCTCTCCCTACCAATCAGAAAAATAACAGATCAGAATGTATTGAAAATTGAAACCAAAAAAACATGTATCCTACAAACAAACACCTACTAGACACAATACGATCATGAAACTGCTTGAAAATGTCAGTTCATAACATAACATAACAAAAATAACAGAAATTGCACCTTCCACTCTAATATATTATTATTAAATAAAAGCAGAATTTTAGGCTACTACTACTTCTTACTAATATAATGTTTATTTGTATATAAACATTTTAATATATTTTGTACTACTTAAATTAATGCATATTATTTATACTTTATACCTGCAATACTCCTCTACATACGAGGCTCTGATTGTCATAGAGATAGAAGAATAAATTTTTAAGTTATTTTAAATGTAAAATTATATTTATCTATGTAAAAAAAACAAATAAACAAAAAAAAATATTAAAAAAAAATATTACTTCGCAACCTGTACGAGCTAGGCGCATTTGACATAAAATGTTTTTAAAAGCTGCTAAATACTTGTTTAAACCTGCCATCTGCCATCCAGACGCCCTGTTATGTTCAAGTATTGCATTTAAGTGCACCGTTGCATCGTTACTTTAATTGCCAGCGTCATTCTTGACACTTAAATAATGTAAACTGGCGCATTTTACTCCCAAACCATTCCGTTTTACGGCTAGCCTATAGAGGAAAACGAGAACCTACTCGGAATTATTTTATCCTTCCACTGTTTATATTAGCGGGCGAAAACAAGCATATTTTTATTAAAACGTTAATTTAAATAACTTTCATCTTATTTTCAATGCGCATTTAGAACTTTTTAAAGGGAGGCAAAAATTAAAAATAATTAAGGGGTAAAATAGTTATATATGCATTGGTTTTTTCGAAGTAGGTTTGTCTTAATAACTTATTTTAAAATATCTCTTATATCTTAAAGCATGTTAATAAATTATTAATACTAGCTGTAACCCGTCAAAAATGACGGTACTTTAACATGCCGGTGGTTCCTAAGGAATAAGAATTTACTTATTTATAGCCGACCCCTATGAAATAGTAATAACGAAATAAAATTTGAACATTTTTTTAATATTTCCTCTGCCGGCAGTTAAATGTACTATTCTAAACCCTGGCGACTGGGCGGAACATGAAATAATTCGCGTCTTTTCTTTGTCCTACATTTTTGACGGGTAATGCATATTTGGCGAAAGCAACATCGCTATCGTTGCTGCCTTCCGGTTTGCTGGCCCAGGGTCCTCATTTCCGGCTGTTTAATTTTAATTTTTAGCCGTGAATTCAAACGAAATTACAGACGTTACACGAAGTTACGGGGACAGACAGACAGATAGACGAACGGATGAACGGACGGATGGACAGACGGTCAGACAACAAAATTATTATATTTGATGAATATTAAAAATTTCCCTAACTACAGTGAATTCGAAACAAGTTAATCTGAATAAACTGTTTTTCTTGCACGTAACTAACCTAGAAATAGGAAAATTTACTTCATACGGAAAAATATATAGTTTTTTAATCACCGTATATGATTAAATTAATTAATAAATAAAATATATTTTGTGATTCTAGCTAATTAAATAATAATAATTTTATTTTTATTATTTAATTAATAAATTAATTAATAATTAATAAATTAAATAATAATAAAAAACGTAATAAGAAACATGAATTTTTTCGTAATACCTCGTAATATTTTTGTCACAATAATTAACATATTTTTCAGATTTTAATATTTCATAATATTCTGCTAGATAAATATTTAATTAATTTTTTTTCAAAATGTGTGTTTAAATAAAAATCATGCTTCTTGTTCTCACTGCACTGTTGTAAATTTATCTCTTTTATTTCCATAAATAAATTTTTGTGTGAGATATAAGATAAAAACTTAAACAAATTCATAGAAAAGAAACGCAGAAAAAAGTACAATACAAATATGTACCTACCTTTGTACTTTCTTGATGTATTCCCGACCTATGAATGTGTATTCACCCTCACTCCCGCCACCTTCCACAAAATAAGAATTTTTGATTCTCAACATTGTAAATAAGCACGCAGTGTCGAATTTCCCGGGCAAAATATTTCGTACGAAAATAAAATAGATTAATGAAAATGCGAATTTTAAGTTTGATATAACAAAATAAACTTTTAAAAAAATGGTTTCTAGTTTTGTGTAGTTGGACTGGTGATACGACAAAGCCACGCCCAACAAAGCCGTGAAATAAAAATTAGTTTAATTATTAGAATTTTTATTTAATTATTAGAATATTAATTTATTAGTGTTATAATATTAAAATGAAAAAAATTAAAAACGTAAAAAAATAAAAACATGAATGAAAGAAAATGAGCGACGAGAATATTTTTTAATTATAATAACTTAAAGAAGTTTCACAGAGACGAAGCTATAATAATATATAATGTTAAAATATTGTTAAAATGTTTTTTGTTTTACATTAAAATTATGAAGTGTAGGTATGAAACAATCAAATAATTTTATAAATATATAAAATTAAAAAATATAAAAATATCAGTTTCAAATTTTCAAGACAGTATAAGTTTTTAAATTATTTTCCAACCTTCAAACGCACTCACTTATCCATATCACTATATATCGATCTGGAGATTAATTCAGAGATTAATTCAAAGCCGGAGGTTCTGCAGATGAATCTGGAGATTGATTCAGAGATTAATTCAAACCTGGAGGTTCCGGATTCGATTCCTGGTAGTTCCTGGATTTTCTCAAGCCCGAACCTGGGCCTCTTGACTTGTTAAAGATCAAAAGGCCCACAGTTAGTCCACAATACTTAACTGGTAGATTTCTGCCTAAATTGAAAATCTAAAATGTTTAAGCAACAATATCTTAATATAAATAGTTATGGAGATAAACAGACTTATCTTTTGGATCGTCATTAAAGTAACTTATATTAAATATTGAAAATTCATTCGCCTCAGTATAAAAAAAAAATCGGTCCAAATTTATTTAATGTCTTAATCATATGATTTTGTTTGTCTTCAAGCATATGAGATACTAAAAGTCACGATATACTAAAAACGACCAGAATTGCATATAATCGAAGGTTTTCCTGACACATAGAATAAATTGGAAACACCTGGAAACTAATTAAATGCACGGGAATATGATATTCGACATAAAATAATTAATATAAATTAAGCAGCGTTGTTTTTGACAACGACAATACCGTAGATGACAAGGGAACCCAGGTATCCAGCGAATAAAGAATACCTGTGTGTGAAATATTCTAATGAGCAAATTACGGAATAGAGTTCTTGTGAATTTTGCGTCCGGTGATTTTGTGTAAATAAAAATTTAAGTGATTTCGTTGCCCGTCGCGGATAATCTTCTGCTGGACATGTAAATTTTAAAATGTGAAGCAAAAAATCAGTAAAATGTGATGATCATCAACCTACAATTATAATCTTACGAGAGCTTAAACCACCTGGCGAGGTCTTCTTTCTGGAAGGCTCTGTAGGTAGACATTCAGGTGAACCACGAATTACGGGGTCCGTCGGCATCACAGAGGGTTCCGCTTGACCGGCACCTCTCGCTAGAAGGCAGCAGTGCGGGGTCTGGTAAAGTCCAGCCTTTGAAAATTCATAGGGTCACTGAAAAAACAGGGTCGTATAATCTAGTCTAGATTTGCATATTAATTGAGGTTCTAAAAATTCTTATTTCGACACCTATTTGCATCATATTTATTTATTTTAACCCTGGTGTTGATGTGTTAAAAATATAACTTAATATTTTATCTTCTTATCAGTTAATTCCTAAGACGTGTTTAAATAAATTTGGCTTGAAAACAAATTAATGCGAAGATTTCTCTATCGTTACTCTAGAAAACAACAATAATTTATATGTACTGTATTCATGTGTTTAAACCTTCGTTGTTTTGACGAAGCGTATTACAGAAATATTTTATTTTTAATGTTATTTTATTTATTTATATAAAGCACAGCATACAGAACATAATGATTATTTCATTAAACAAGAAATCATCATCAATATCAAAAACATCAAAATATCATTTTAATAATACGCCGATGACGTTGAGGTCAAATTAAGGTCTGTAAATAAATAAAATATTTGACATATTTAAAGAAAGCTTTTAATTAGATATTCGTTTATAAAATAGTGTGAACAAATCAGTAAGTACCCGTTGTGTGAAAAAAGGTTACTAATTCGAAATAAAAAATCATCGAATCAACAAAAATCCTCTAGAAAAACAAAAAATATATTTAATTTTTGTATTTTTAACAAACCTCAACTCTGTGTTTTCCGTACGATTTTTTAATTTCGTGCATGAGGTCTGGTTCATTCTTCGTTTTACAGACAAAATGCGCAAATTTTTAATTAATTGCTTGCAAGCTACGCTGTACGCTAGAGACCTCTGCGTCATTTGATGTATTTTTTACTTACAATTCATCTTTAATAATCTAAAGTAAATTTGGCTTATGATTTCCCAACCTTCCCCTCGACAAAGAAACTACCAAACTGTTATGCTTTTTTTTTGTAACCAGTGCAGTGGTTTCAGTTTATCTTCTGTCATATTGCGGAGGTAAGTTACGTAGACATTTACAAATACGATATTGAGTTTATTATTATAAGTAATATATTAATTGTAATTAAAAATTAAAAAACAATACGAATACACGCTTAAAAAAATTAAGCAAAGGAAAAAAAATTGTAACATCACTTAACCATATACTGTGATCAGTATATGGTTAAGTCAATAAAATCTAAATCATGGAGCAAATGTTAGCAATTTGTGGCATTTGTTAAACGTAACTGCATATAACTAATTGAAAAAAATTGTGATGGGTAGGTTTTACGCAGTGATATGAATATACAGATTATTTAATTTAACCTAGCGTTAAAATTCGAAAAAAAGCGTCCCAAAAATTTAATTAATTGCTCTTAGTAACCTGGCTGTTCAAAAAATATTTCTATCTTTTTAGTAATTTTTTATAAAAGCGTGTTTTTGTATATTATTTAATTCTTTCATAATATAATAAATTAGAACGGAATAGAAGACATGTTCCTTTTCTGAATGCTAGTTACTTCAAAACTCAAATGTCACTTTTGAAATAATGCAAACCACCTGGCATCATCATTAATAACGCAAAATACTTATGCGTTATTAAATGTCCGATTTAATAACGCATAAGTATTTTGAATCATTTTTCGAATTGTTTAACTGGTTTTGCAAAACTAATGAATGATGATGATTACTGTAATTTTATTTGGAATACGTCTCTCTGCCAAATTTCAGAGCAATTGTTGGCCAGGAAGTTAGTGAAATATTAATTAAAAGATTTGTCTCTTTCTCTTACTAAGTAAATCTAAACCAGATTTGTCCAATAACAGACAAGTGATGCTAAATAAAAGCACATTTAGGACTTAATACCGGGAAATTTTTTTTCAAGATTTTGTAATGAAAATGTTATCTTCTTTACTGTTCGTCACCTAGAAATCATCTTGATACATAAGATCTTCCTGTTCGCTCCTGAAATATAGTTTATATTCAGACTTGAGAGTTTTGCTCCATAGCTGTAATAATCTCGTTAATGATCATTTATAGCTGAAATTCAAATAGAAAACGAAAAGGCAATAGAAACCAAATAACGTAGCACTAGTTAGAATAAATACAAATCCACAAAGTTACATGTTAATGCTAACTTTCGTCGGTGCGTCGAAACACGAGTCTTGAATACGAAAAACCGTTAGAACTGGATACCGAATGATAACACAAAGTTTGAAAAATGTATCTTTACTTTTTTTTTAACATAATTTTTTTTAATCATCGTTGCTTTTTCTTCCGAAATTGGACACGGTGCACTCAATTATTATTTCTTTAAAAATTTTAAACTATTATTCTATTGGTAATAATTATTAAATATATTTTTAAAAATTGATTTGTGATTTGTATGAAGGATTTCAATACACAATTATCTATGTTATAATATCCGTCACTAACGTTAACATGACGATACTTCCCACGCTATTAACTCTCGGCCGAAATACATATTGATTGTGTTTTAATTGTAATTATAAAGTGTTTATTATATTATTTAATTTCATATAATTTATTATTACCTGTTAAATATTTGTTTAATACAAATGTGTTTGTTTCCAAAATAAATAAATACCTGTCGCACAATTCGGTAACTGCCATGTCAATTAATAATTTCAATATAAATTTGTGCACTGAAAATACTTTGAGAAATTAGTAATTCTCTGCGCATTGCTTATTAACTTCGATCTTCGTTTGGACCTGTGAGCTTAAGGTAAATAAGTACTCAAAAGCCCTAAAAAAGAGTTCTGCTGTACTAAATATTAAACTACATGAATACTCTATAAATGTATTTTAAAATAATCTGTACATCTCGCACATTTGCTTATATGCACGAGTTTTTATCATGTTAGCAATATGCGTACTATTAATTAAACTATACTGACTGTACTGAACGGAACTGAAATGGTCCGAACTGAACTGAACTGGACTGTCTTCTATATTTTATATAAAATATATGAGACAGTCCAGTTGTATTTAATAAATCGCTGTGTTTGCTGTGTTTGGCCAGGTTAAATTTTTAACAATTTATTTAACTGCGTATTTGTAACTATGTATTTTACCATGTATTTCACTATGTATTTTAAAATGTTTTTTGCTAACTATTTCAGTAAGTATTTTATTAAGAATTTGACTAAGTATTTTTAATAAGTACTCTACTTAGTTGTTTACATAGTATTTTCCTAATTATTTTACTTTGTCTTTTACTAAGTGTTAACTTACTATTTTATTATATATTTGACTGGGTATTTTACTTTGCATTTAATTACGTTTAATTTATTTTACCTAGTATTATATTAAGTATTTTTCATCTATAGGCTTGTGTAAAATATCCGTTACATTTCAATACAAGCAAAACGTCGAAAATCAAATCCTTACATATCCATATGGTTTGTATAGAATATCCGTTTTATATCAATACTTTAAAAAAGTGTACACATTAAATATCTTTCCTGTCGATCATATAGTCGTGTGTTAGAGCATCATCTAGCTTATGGCGCTCGAAAGATTATATAGTTGTATGAGGGCGCCATCTAGCGCCCTTAAAATGTTAAATATGTTAGAAAGCCCTGAAAGAAGCAACATTTTTAGTTTTTTTTACCTTCTTTGTTATTCATTGTGATTTTTTGTGACAAAGGGAAAAATCACACCTTCAGATTCGAGCGAGGGATCAATCTGGGAATTATTTTGCGTGAAAGTGTGACAAAGAGAAGTATAACACTACTCTCCAGATCCTAAGATGATTGCGATATCTCCTTCATGGTAGCGCCTCAGACCAGATCCATTCAAGAATTAAACACCGTGAATTAAAATTTTGGTTGACTCTCAAAAATGAGTTTCCATTGTTTCAGACTGGTTTCCCGGGTGGGCCTCGCACGGGGGCTACAACCGGCAGCCCAACGACGACGGGCTGTCCGCGCAGGACTGCGTGGAGGTGCGCCGGGCCTACTCGCCCCCGGCGCCCGCGCGGCCCGCGCTGGCGCCCTCGCACCGCTGGAACGACCGGGACTGCGGGGCCCCTAACTACTACGTGTGCGAGCGCCCCCTCGCTGACGGTAAGGGATGCTCCACACTCCACTAGCAAACTCAGACTTCGGCAATCGCCGGATTGGTGATTCAATTTGGCGACTTGTCTCCAGACAATATTTTCTACTAGACAAAATTTCAATATCATTTTCAAATCATTGCCATGGCCTAATAACAATATACTTAATTTTATTTTTATTCTTTATTCTTCTTCATAATCTTTTTACTCCCTTTCTTTTAACTCGTAGCGTCTGTTTGCTTGTCTGACGAAAAAACTTTGGATCGATTTTCAACCCTTTTCCCGTAATCCAATCGAGCTGAAACTTTGCAAACAGACTCGTGGCGACGATAAATTTTCAAATTAAATTAAATTCAAATTAACTATTAAATTTTCGTTAAAAAAAATAAGAATTATAGTTTAATTTTGGATTTTTCGAAATTTTAATGTTTTTTCAAATTGGAATCATTCTATATTAGTAATCATCCTGACGCTTGTATAGAAACAAAACCTGATTCAAAGCGAAAGGGAGTATTATAAAAACTTGGTTTTTATGGGTTACTTTTTTTTCTAATTGATTCGGTGGCCCATCACTTGGAGACGTTTCGGATCCGAAACTTCAGCCAAAAAGGTCGTATAAATAAACACCCCATAAGATTCTGAGTGGCCGTGAAAACCTAAGAACATTCTTAAGAAAAACGTAACCTCACCATAATAACTCATAAATTATTTTTTAGTGAAACATTGTGGAAATTCATTTTTTTTAAATATATTCCATATGAATTGAATTGAACAACACTGGTTTTTCCATTATATATTTTATTTAAATTCTTGAACGTTTTCGAGATAACTCTCATTATCAATAACATATTTTCTCGGCTGAAAGTTAATGAGAGCTCGAAAACGTTCTAACATTTATTATTTCATTTACTTTTCAATCACAAAAATTGAGAATTGTAACATTTCTCACTCTAAATAGCTTTAATGTGACTTTTATATGTTTTAACTCCACCTGACTGCTCTACACCACTGGCTTCACCCGCATAGCAACTAATCTGTGTCTGTCCTATCTATACATTGTATTACTTTACTGCATCTAGAACTATGTATCAGGGTCACAAACGATCTTATGTTATTAACTTCCCTGGTTTATTCTTGTAAATACCATCTACGAAGCCAAATTTGTACTTTGTTACCATTCAAAAAATAGTTTTTATTGAATAATTGCTTTTACAGCATTTTGAATGAGAAGTAGGTACATAGCAATATTATATTCAAGTAACATATTGTAACGAAATGGTAAGCAGAAGGAATTGCGCACTGTCCGAATCCCTTGTAATATGTCACTTTGGAACACTATGGAATTCTCTAGGATTATTTACAACATTCGGGAGATACCTGGAACAACTTAGAAAGAACGAGAACCTTCTCCTAAATACTAGAAAGGAATATAATCTAAGATAGTTCTAAAGACCAACATATCTCGTATACATATACCAGCACCGCGCTGCGCAATTGAGTTTTGTTTTGACATTTCTATCGACGCCAAATAAGCCGCTGACAACGGCCGGTGTGGCAAGTCGTGGGCTTTTGGAGCGACAGATATTAAGCGAAATAATCGAGTGAAGAACCTAAGTGGGAAAATAAACAAATGCGACTACTACGTGCTAGAATTGAATGGAGTTTTCTAGCAAGTAATACATGAAGTGTTCGTAGCGATAATAAAGTGTTCATAGACGAGTGATAAATTACAAAATAGTGTGATTTCAAGAATAATGCATTAATTAAATTCATGTTAAGTCACTTTGTCAAAGTAATAAAATAATTAATCACAAATTAAAAAATCGCTAAATAATTTCCAGTGTTATGTCCATATGTCTCCTAAGGCCACGATCCGTGACAATATCTATAAAAAATCAGAAAAAATAATCATCAAATTTATTTATTTGGTTTTGCTAACTCACTGGACCTTTATCTGCTTAAAGCAACAGATTTTTTTCGAGTTGTTATACAAAATACAATACTGATGTTGCATTTCTTAAAATATTAGCTTTTGTCTTTAATTCGACTAGGAATATTGACAGTGCTTCTTACGACTGTTCGGCTACGCCATATTACGCTACGGTTGAAAAATAGAATAATCCAATCAAGGCTTAATTACTTGTGCAAATAGTAATCCTCAGCTATACTGGAGGGTGTTACGAAAATGTCCAAAAAATATTTCATGATTTTGCATAGATTTACTATTATATTTCTAAAATATTTAACACATTAAACTATCAAATACTATAATACAGTTAATTTATCACACGGTTAACTAATAAATACTTTTTTATTTATTTTAAATTGACCACCACACATCGTAGCCTATAAATTAACAATTTGACTACCCGTCGTTGCAAATGGCAGACA
This sequence comes from Agrypnia vestita, assembly GCA_016648135.1. Taxonomy (NCBI): domain Eukaryota; kingdom Metazoa; phylum Arthropoda; class Insecta; order Trichoptera; family Phryganeidae; genus Agrypnia; species Agrypnia vestita. Next base: position 87,750 of record JADDOH010000588.1, read on the forward strand.
TCATCCTCGCAACGAGGGACCGCCGAAGAAAAAACTTATTGTAGCCTTACAACAAATTAACAATTGTACTACCCATCGTAGCCTACAAATCAACAATTGTACTATCCATCGTAGCCTATAAATTAACAATTCTGCTATCCATCGTAGCCTACAAATTAACAATTGTACTACCCATCGTAGCCTACAAATTAACAATTGTACTTCCCATCGTAGCCTACAAATTAAAAATTGTACTACCCATCGTAGCCTACAAATTAACAATTGTCCTACCCATCGTAGCCTACAAAGTAACAGTCGTACTACCCATCGTAGCCTACAAATTATTAATAACGATTCTACATTGGAATCATAATAGTAAGGGTCCGTTAAAGAATTACTTTTCCTTCATTAAATGATTTTCAATTAGTGTTTAATACATTATCATTCAATACAAGAGAACAAAATACTTTTCATAAGTCGATACTTTTAATGTAAATTGTATTTTAACGAAATGCTAGAATTCGGATTTATAACACGCCGAATTCTTCCTAAATTTAAAAAAAAATCCTTCGGTTATACTGACAACAACCCTATGAAACGCTCTGGTATCACCGAAGGTCTCTCGTAATCTCTGGAATGCTCCACAGGTCTCTCAAGGCGACTGGGCGGTTGTCGTGGAATCACGAAGTATCCAGAAAACGGAGTCACCTACATATATGAAGGCTGGCGCGCTTACTATGGAAGAGTCACTTATGGCCGGTTGTTTCAAGTTGGATTAAAGTAAGCGTTCTTTTAAAGCATAGATTTTTACGTTCTCCACCAATCAGACGATCCGTTTTCGTAAAAATCTATGCTTTGATCGACCGCTTACTTTGATCGAACTTGAAACAACCGGGCCTTATTCGTAAATTTAACCAACGCGATATTAACAGAGTTGGATAATAGACCAGTCTTGGATAACGAAGCAAAATATCGGGCGAGTACCTACCGACAGGTGAAAGATTAAAGAAACTTGCGAAAATTTAACAGAATATTCAAGAAAGTGATCTATGCAATATAATCAATGTGACTACAGCTAATTAGTGCGAATTAAGAAACAATCTAATAATAAGTATGTGGAATATTCTAGAAACATTCAGAAAATATAAATTTAAGAACAGTGTTTCGACTTAATTAGTGTCCAATGATTTTTTAGCGTTATAAATTAAAGTTTTAATTGTTTTAGTGTTTCATTTCCCTCCTGCACCTACGTCCCGTGACAATATCTTGCAGCCTGATTCTCCCCTAAAATAAATAATAATAATAATAAATAAATAATCATATTATACATGATATATCATGTTGTATAACGTTTCATAATATGAGAAATTCATAAATTCACAAATAAACATAAACGTAGCTCTTTGCCTCGCCATATTTTGTGATATTTTTATGAGAATTCGAGAGATCGTCTAATACATATTATGTTATTACTTCAATCGTATCGTAAATTCTTACAGTCATTGTAAAACTGAAAGAATATCAAATTAAATGTATATTTCATCGGTTTTGCTAACGTCTCGTATTCTTACTTTTGATACACTCAAATTTTATTATTTTTACGTACTCAACTCACCTGGTAACAACCAAATAATTCTTTAAATCAATTTTGCAACTGTGGGATACATTGATCATTGTATTTAACCAATTTTATCGATTGTATTTCATTAAGTAAGTTATTTATATTTTAATTGAAATCGATAAAATAAATTATTAAACAATTTAATATTTGTAACTACAATTCATAACGATTTTTAAATTCTAAAAAAAATGTATTTCTTTGAGAAATTCTATCTTTCATTTCAGTATTTCTGTACATTAAAACTTTGAAAGCAGTTATGAATTAAATCAGGAAACGTCAGTATGGTTTTCTCTGGGTTCTGGATGTTTTACAAGAGAAAATTTGTATGTATGTTCAATAAGAACTATTTCTCGTATAATTAAATAAATTTTAAATTTATTTAGTATCACAGTTTTCATAGTAAAATGATTATGTTCAATTGAACTTTGCTCTTATCCATGGGCCCAAAATGTATTAAACATATTCATACTTATTGTATCTCAATACATGCCAGAATGAACATAATATGCTTTCATAAATGAGAAACGAATGAGAACCAATTAAATTCGTCTTATAATACTATAATATCGTTGGTTTGTTTTATCCCAGGAATTATATATTTTCTAATACCTTCATGATAAAACTTATATGAGGTGCGGTACGCTCTTAAATATTGTCAAGAAACGTGGCTGTGGGAGGCAAATGAAAACACTGGAAATTAATTAACGATTTATTTATTATTTTAATAAATTCATAAAGTCACTGGACACGAATTTCATTTAAACACTATTCATTAATACACATTACATCACAATCAATCACTCGTCTGTGGAACACTTATTATCGCTTGCTAGAATATTTCCACACAGGTTTGCAGAGAATTCACGTTAATTCGCACTTAAGCGGTTGCACTTACTTTCAATGCCAGTTAGGTACTTCGTTTAGTTTATTGTCGCTGGTATCATACACGCGTTGGTATCCAACGGTAAGCCAACGGTTTTATCGATAGTTAATTCCACGCCGGTAAACGTCAAAATAAACATGATGCGCCGCGTCACTGGCCCCGCCTTTTATACAATACAAACGTGTTGGTTTCTTGAACCTCCGAGATTATTCTATACATGTCTAGTGTTTACGAGAATATTTCCGTCACTTTCAGACTGTTCCAGACCTTTCCCTTTTGGAATGTTCAATCGTGTTGCTGTCCTCGAGAGGCTCTGACAGTGCGTAATCATCGCGTTACAATATTTTATTAGTTTTTAACACTTTTTTTAACTATTTCTAAAATTTTCAAAACAAAGTACTTTTTTTAATAACATAAAATATTCCAATAGTCGTATCCAAAACATCACTTTCTAAACAATACTTGACCTGAAACCCTTAATACATTTACAGGAAGAAAACACGAAAAGAAAAGCGGGGCATTCAGGTTTCGGTTTTATCAGATAGATCCATTAGAAAGATCATAAATTACATCTGCGGAGGCTTTTATCTAATGCATCCGGTGCACTTTACTACGTGGGCGTCTTTACACGTATGTTGTAAATATTTTCTCGTGTAGTGACCCACATAGATCAACTATCCAATTTGGCTTTCCTCCCTTTTACTTGCTGCTTCTAAAATAATATTTTGTGAAACAGGTTAAAAAATAACCGGTCAAACGATTTAATCGAAAGCCCTATGGAATTTTATGAGAATAAATAAAAATTTCAGTATTCTAGTTTTTTTTTTTTTATGTTACTTTACTATCCCCACGATTTTATTCATATATTGACCCAAATAAAATATTTGGAATATCTGTTATTCTCCATTCAGAATTACTGTAATTTGTGGAATATTCTGAATAGCTCGCACTTTAATTAGGCATTTTCGCCAATATTACAGTTTTTACTTGCAAAACGAACAGTTTAGCAGTATTTCCTATCGCATTCCCTATACATTAAATCTAAATACCTAACGTAATGAAACGGAATTCAATCTGTATGTACATTCGTATTTTGGCACGCAAACGTCAAATTAAATAATATTGTTGCAAAAAAAAGTTCGATATCTACTTACAAAACAAGCGTTGAATGTTGTTATTGTAAAATTGTCATCTTTGCCATTATAACTAGTAACTAGCTGTAACCAAAAATGACGGTACTTTTACATGTCGGTTCCTATCGAAGTACTTAAAAAAATAATTTTACACGAAGTTACAATGGACGGACAAACGGACAGACGGACGGACGGAGAGACAACGAAATTATTAAAATTGAGATAATTTAAATGTACGATACAAAACCATTATAAATATTCCAGGGCAAACGATATCTTCCGTAATAAGATTCATCCTTTCTTCTCTGATCTACACCTCAGTAGTAGTTGATTTCAAAAGCATGTAAGTCTATCCGTTTATAAGCCGTGATGAAAATGTTAATTTAGACACGTATGTATGTCAGCAATACTTTAGCAATGTACAAAAAGGATTCAGAATATAATGGACACAAAAGAAAATACAATAATTTGAACTGGGTTGAACCAATCCACCTAGCGAGCGGGTTAATACACCTAGAAGAATAGGGCTTCTTCAAATTCCTTAATGGAAGCTAGAAGAATGAGAAATGGAGCATGTTGAATCATTGAAGAAGAAGAGGAAGAAAGAAAGCACGTGAATAGTATTCCAATCGATGATTTAAGAAAACTAAAACTGATCGTAAAAAGGACAGAATGTCCTCATCCTTGCACGAGACAGTGAAGCAGTGAAGCTTGCATTCATACGAATTTAAGTGGCGCAAGGAAGATGACCACTTTAGCATTAAAAATGACGAATCGGGTGAAAAAATTGTAGGGCCGATATGGAAGCTATTGCTCATCAAATGGCTTTCAGTATGTGGTGGGTCCCTCTTCACCGAATGTATCCGTGCTTTTATCTGTACGAAGGTTTTAAATAATTTTCAAAAAAATGCTGTCACGGGATCGTGGCTGTGGGAGGCAAATTAAACACTCGAAATTAATGAAACTTTTATCAATTTACTTTTTTAGCATTGGACATGAACTGGAGATCTAATTCGCACTAATTATCAATAGAATATTTTACATAGGTACATATTAATTCGCTTTACTCTTATCCATTGCAAGGTCGTTTCACTGTAGTTCGCACTAGTTCATTTATCGTTCGTCTCTGGTCAAACGCGCATGGGTACACCTTTCTATGATTGCGTGTCACTTATCAAAACAATTCAGAATACCAGCACGATGCTGCGTATTTATAAACGTCCTATGCTTTTGGAATATTCCGAAATATTTTGTCAATTCCGTATACGTGTAGAATGTTCGAAAGACTTCAATAATGTGTAGCTACTATTGTTTTAGACTCTTGTGATAATAGGATTTTTTAAAATTAATTTCCATAATAGAAAAAAGGATTCATTTTTACAATAAATATAACAATATTATTATATTTCATTTTTGAACACCACAAATAATAACATGATACACATCAATTCATACATTTGTTCATAGAAAGGTCATGTCGTTTGACACCAACCACCTTCTGAATTTCACCACAGATTTTAGAGTCGGTTGAGGCATATTACACAAGTTGGAGTGAAAAAAGAAAAAATACGTCTTAAGTACGTCTCCATAAATTATCATCATTATCAATGGCTCCACATTGGCTCAGCATTTCTCTCCATCTTCCTCTATCCTAACATGTACTCCTCCAATCCCTGATGCATATGGTTTTCTCGTCTTGCTGCACTCCATCCAATCATCAGAGTTTGGATCTACCAACGCCGCGTTTACCTTGAGGTTTTGCGTGGAGAATCTTTTTTGGCATTCTCTCTTCACTCGTTCTTTCTACGTGCCCTGCCCATCGCAGCTTCCCTATTTTGATCAATTGTGTTATGTTGGGCTCATTGTAAATATTGTAGACCTCCTCGTTGTATCGTATTCTCCAAACTCAGTTTATGTGTAGGGGAGAGAGTGGATGGTTTGAACACGGGGAGCCTTTGAACAGCCAAAATATTTTGGTCAAATATTTTTTTCTGATACATTTACTTATTTTTTCCCTAAGGTAACATTATTATCTACAGCTGTCACTTAAAAAGACATTTAATTTTTAATTCACTTTGCTTATAGAGGTGATCGTCGGTGCGCGTGCATTTTAGTACAATAAAAGGAAGGTGTTTAAAGGACATTTCTAAAATTCTCAGAAGTCCATCTATTTCCGCCGTGAATCTTTTTGCTAACAAATATCTTACACAGATATACAGGAAAGTGGTGTTATTAAAAACTCATTTTCAAAACATAAAAATTAAATATTTTTAAATAATGACACCCTGGGGAGGCTTTGAACACAGTTGATGGGGAGCCTTTGAACACTGTTCAAAACCTCCTTAATATGTTAAAAACCATTTGATATATTATATACTGTTATATATAGATGTTACAATAAGAAAAGCACCAGATGTGAGATTTCGGAAGCTAAAATGCAAAAGACAATGGATGACGTCTTGGAACGCAAAATGTCTCTACGAATTAATAACATAAAGCATACCGCATTATTTTAAAGGCTTAAAAACAAGCATTTACAGAAAGATTATTCTCAAAAGTATGACACAAACCAAATTTTCAATAGAATGTAAAAAGTATATTTAAGAAGTTCAAGAATGAATTATGGTCTAACTTATGTTATAGCACGAAAACTTGCTTTAGAATATGCATTTATATTTTATATTTTTATTTTATTTATACCTCCCCCATTTTGTTCAAAGCTACCCCAGGTTGGGGAAGGTTTGAATAAAATTCGACTTGTCGTAGAAAGCTGTTAATGTTTTCTAAATGGAATTTTGGGAAATAAAAACTATTTAAAACTGTCAAGTAAGCCTGTGGCTAGTGTTAGTAATAAAAATAATACGCGAAATGCTTACAATATCAAAAATATTTTAGAACGAATAAATATTGTTCAAACCATCCACCCTCTCCCCTACTGGACCTAATATTTTTCTAAGTATTTTTCTTTCAAATATACGGAAACACATTTGAGAATATTGTTTTAGACTCTCGTAATAGATTTGAGCCATATTACACAAGTTATATAATGAAAAATAAAAAAATATATATTTAATACGAACCCATAAATTATGTTCTGTTGTGTTTTTTATATCAACTCTTATAAAATTTGATAAACACAAATGAAAATTGAGTATTATCGTTACTTAGTCCTACATAAACGAGAAAAATCACATTTTAAATGTGTTAAAAGTGAAAACATTAATCTCATGAATTATTTATTAACCTACCCCCAAATCCACGAAAGTTGTTTCTTTTTCAAACACAAACTTTGTTTAGCGTCTGCTGTAATTTGGGCTTATGATTTTCCGTCAATTGTTTTTCACAAAAGAAATTCGGCTTACTTTTGGCACGGATTTACTTTCTTTGAAATTCGATCCCAAAGTTTATTTTGCTGAGTGAGTTTAAAGTTGCGCTTGCTTTGTACGGCATTATCAATGTGCGTCAGTGCCTCGCCGCGATAAATTAATAATTTAATCCCATTTTCAATCTTCCAGAAACAAATCTTTTACTTCAGAAAGATCTTGTTGTTTTAGCTTCTCATTTACGACTAATTAATTATTTTATTTTATTTAAAATAATGTCGCCAGCATGATAACCGTCTATTCAAAATTAAATAATCTAAAGTATTTGAAAAATTGCTAACAAAGGAGGCATATTCATGAATTTAGACTGCCGTTTGAAACTTGATTATCTATTTATCAAACATAATAATTTCGTTGTCTGTCCGTCTGCTTGTCCGCTCGTCCGTTTGTCTGTCCGTAATTTCGTTTTAATTCACGGCTAAAAAACGAAATTAAACGGCCGGAGATGGGACTTGAACCACGGACCTCACATTCAATCCAGGAATGGCGCGTTATCTAATTTCGCCATGTTCTGAAATTGCAACTACACAATAAGAATGCGTTTCCTTTAATATATATGTGTTGTATCAAATGTTTCCAAAAATTAAAATGAAATTAATTAATTTTTGGCGTCCTCTAGCGGTAGATACGCGAAGGTATTCGTGACTATTGCATTAAAAAAAGTGGATTGCTTTAAAAATGGAATAAAAATGTTAATCAATTAAAAAAAGACTACATATAAGGTTGAAAATTTTTCGTTAACTTACCAGAGTGCCATGGCGAAATTGGAAAACGCGCCATTCCCGGATAGAATGTGAGGTCCGTGGTTCGAGTCCCGCTGGCATTTAAATATTTTTTCGTGAATTTGAAATTTTCTGTATGTCTTTTCTAATGGATTAATAAAAATTGTTTAACATTTCACAGAACTTTGTTCTGAAATTGCAACTTCACAATAAGAATGTGTTTCCTTTAATAATAAAATAATTATGTTGCACTACAAAATAACTGCCATATCAATCAATAGCTTTTTATATTTTATTATTAATCTTTCTCGTGTATTTAATGATGAAATGTTTCTGAGAAAGAATATTTCTTATATTTAAAAAAAATAAAATACATTACTAAAAAATATATCGCTCTATATGCCCATCTCGGTGCTAGGCGTAGCGTTGCCATAACCATGATATATTATTTAATGAAATTTATTTGATACAAACGTCAATCACTGGTTTTCCATGAAAGAATTTTCTAAAATGTAATTTATATATTTAAAAATATAATTAATTACAACACAATATTTCTTAAGATATAACGCATGTGTATAATTATTAAATTGCCTTTAAAACGAGATTATACAACCTGGCAAAATGATAAAGACTGGCTGAATCACGATACAACGATGGAAGTTATTTTTGATAATTTGATTTACCGAATGCTTTTTAACATTTTCTTCAGAGAGCTTAAAAGATTTACAGATTTCAATTTATTTTCTGGGAATAATTTCGGTAATTGTTTTACTTTACATTTTCCATTTAGCAAATAAAATAATTTGATTTGTTAAAGCGGCTTAGATTAGTGTAACATTAAATTACAATGAGAAAGTATTCTACATTTATTATTAAATATTTTCTAATAATTCATCATGATGGATGGGACATGTCTTCCATTTCAATTTTTTTTAACTATAACTCGTCAAAAATGACGTACTTTCATTATATATTTCGGCCGCCAGTTAAGGCTGTGAGAACAGCGCTATCTTGAGTAGAGTAGCGTCTTGATAATGCTAGTGTTGGATATTATTAAATAGAGAATTATGCCTTTTTTGCTTCTTATACCTCTTTATTATTTGTGCTATCTGGTAGCATTACTGACATACATTGTAACACAGAGAATTGTATATTTTGATTAATGATTAATACTTATTGATTTCAAATTTCATTAAACTGAAGTATTGCAATTTGAATGTAAATATTTAAAAAAATCTTATTCAGAGTATTTTATCAACAACAAAAAAACGTAGTTTAATGTTTTCATTTTACTTCATAACAATTTATTAATCATACGAATTTTGAAAACGGATTGAGATCAGCTATTATGGATTGAGACGAATATGATGTTACTAACGGACGGAAGACATATGTAACTTTTAAATATGGACGTTGCCGTGTTTGCTATCAAATAGTGGACATTGATGTTTTTTCTATTTAAATAATTTTATATTGCTTTGATACGATGCTTTAGTCTAAAATCGACATACATTCTTAATTTAGTATGAGCGTCCATTTTGTCACGTGACACATCCTTTGGGTTTGATTGGTTGAAGTGGATATTGCTACCTTTGCTTTTATTGGTGAATTGGAAACACGATTTTGAAAGGGATAGAGCTAAATTTCCCGTGAAATCTCGAATTTAGTACATTCTAAATTAGTAATCCTCGGTGACTGCATTCAAAATATTTTTTGTTCAATTTTTTTTAATATTGCTGCCTTTGTTTTTATGCCCTTCAAATATCCTTCTACGGAATATAAAAAGTATGCACTTCTTTAATAATAATTAAATCATGAAAGCAGGTTTTATGGTCCAGTGATAAAACGTTCGCATAGTTGTTATTATATAGCCAGGGATTTGATCCAACATTCCGGGACATAACTTCTAGGAAACAAGCCTTTAAATAATAGAAGGTATATTATGCAATAAATACATATTGTAGTAAAGCAGGTCGGAAGAACATTATTCGCTATGGTAATTTTAGTTTCTAGTGGAAACATCTATGTGTTTAAAAAAATTAATGATTATAACTAATAATGAACTTCTGTTTATTAAAACACATACATTTATAGTTGGATAATAATGCATTTATCCACCAACATAGATTAAGCTGGCACCACGTTAGAAATAGAGCATTAGAAAATTCCATTTTTACATTTTTAAACAATTTTACTTTCACTCTTACTTTACTCTCACTTTAAATTATTGTCATAATTATTGAAACAAAAACATATATTTTATATGAACCGTATAGATGTGTAGATATTCCATTGACGTTTTGCTGGAGTCATATAACAGCGTCTTCAGGAGAGCGCCCTGTTGCCACGGAGGTTAAGGATGTTCTGATTCTTTGTTTCTGCCGAGAACTTTTATGAAATAAAATTATTTTACTCCATCTACATGATATCTAACGCTCTACCATCTTATTACCGCCCTAATAGATTGTGGTTTCAAAAGTACACATGATATTTTATTGTTGCAATGTATGTAATTTTCTGATTTATGTGATTGATTATTAATGCATTATTAACATCAAAATAATTTTATTTATAAAAAGTTACCACTGCTCTTATACGATTTGATTAATTGATTGATTAAAAAGATTTGCCTTATATTCAAGAACACTTGTGAAACAATTGAAATTATTGTGAAGTTGCAATTTGTTCAGAACACAGGTCTCTGAAATTTAAAACCAAATTAATTAATCAATAAGAAAGATATACAGAAAAATCAAATCCATGAAAAAATATTTATATATTTTTACCAAATATTTTTTCATGGATTATATTTTTCTGCATGTCTTTCCAATTGATTAATTAATTTAGTTTTAAGATTTGCATTGTTTGATTGATTGACAAAAAAAGATTAACATCTCATTGAGTTATAAATAGCGTAATTGTAAGTATTTCAACCTGTCTCAAGATGACATTTTCGAAGGCTTATCTACAATAGTCAGTACCCAGTTCTAAAAAAAATATAAGCTATATACCTATGTACGTATATAAAACCCAATGTCTGTCTGTTCTCTAACTAATCATTCACCTTTTGACCAATCGTAAGCAATTTTTATATCATTACGTTTTAGGATCCTGTCCAAAACACGGAGAGGCAGCGGCAGCAACATGCTTTAAGCGTTAAGGTTGGGTTTGCTGGCCCGAGGTTCAAGCCCCATCTCCGGACGTTTAATTTTTTTTTAGTCCCTAATTCGAACGAAATTACGGATATTACACGAAGTTACGGACAGATGGACACACAACAAAATTATAACATTTGATGTATTTTAATGACATCTTTGAACCTGTCTTCCTTGAAAATGTAGGCATAAAAAAATATAAATTGCCCATCAAAACAGTACAAATTATGTTTCCATATTTATGATAGAAACGCAATCAACATAACATTATATTTACAAATGTCTCATAAACAAAAACCTTAGAGGGATTTTTTTCGTTCAATTTTGATTAGATTATATTATTAAAAATACGTATTATGGGTAAAATATCAACAGTTAAGAAGATAAACGTCGTTAAAGTTTGCTTTTTTTGTCAATATTTTTGACTTATTTTAAAGACAATCACGAAATTAATTTAACGATGTAAAAAATTATGATAATTTTTTACATCGCCGTTTTTGCATGAAGGACGCTTCAAGGGCGCTTTATAGATTAGACATCTTAAAAAAGTGAGTTTTTACCTTCATCTTAAAAGATTCTTGATTTTCCGTGGATCCCACCACTGGAAGCAGCTGATTCCACATAGCTGGGCCCACAACGCTGAAAGCACGTCCCGCAAACTTGGCGAATCCAGATCCCCTCCGCATTACCAGCCTCCGATTCAATTGACCGCTGTGTGAGTCACCTTCGAGTGATATTGTCCGGGAGACAGAGGTCCATCAAATATTTTAGTGCATTTCTTTGAAGACTTTTGTACACCATCAGAGAGAGTTGAATTTTTGAGAGTGAAGTTTATACCTTCCGGCAGGTGAAGCCAATGTAGCCGTTTCAGCAATGAAGATATCCGGAAGAATTTTGACGCATTAATTATAAGTCTTGCCGCAGCATTCATCACTGATTGAAGTCCTAGTCCTGTAGAAATGTCCTGCATATATTGAGTTACAGTAGTCCAGCCGGGATCTGTCTTAAATCATAGAAGCCAACGCTGACAGCTTTGTTAATCTGATTTCTAAGAGTTAGATCATTCTTTATGTTAATTCCCAGGAGCTTTACCTGTGATGAGGGTTTAATTATAATGCCCGTTGAGGCAGAATCATTGGCATGCCATCCAGAATTGTACTCTTTTTCATTTTGCTGGAGAGGATTGTTATGGTGGGCCACGTCGTGGATCCAAGAGAAAGAGGATGATCCCATATCAACCAAGTGGAAAAAGCCACAGACAATTCTTTGGTGACGGCGTTAAGATCTGCAGGATGCTGGATAAGTTGGGAGGTCATGAATTTGGAAGATTATCGCCTTTACAGTTTACATTTCACCTAAAGTTTAAATAATATTTTATATTCATAGTTGAACATAAGGGGTGTTTTATTAAATGTAAAGAACTTTAAAATTAAAATTGAACACGTAAAAATCGTGTTTATGGCTGTGGTAGTGCTTTATTAGATGTATCATTTTACGCCTTTGGTGTTAAATATAGGAAAAATATTTAGATCTGGTTTTTCGTCACTTTTTCCAACGATAGACAATTTGATAGTGATTTGTGCATAGTTTGGTTTGCCATTCACCATGAATGGATTTACACCCGAACAACCCTTGCAAATTGGGAAAATTTATTTCAAAAGTCGTGGTAGCGTAATTATTTTTTTAACAAAACATATACAATGGCCATTAGATACCATGATTTTTATATTTTGTATTTCATTTTATAATTACAAACCTTTAATGCTAATTTTTTACTGTTTTATTCATAAGTTTATTGACTCTTTCATTTTTTACATCATGTATTTATTCATTTATTATCACACTCATTTATTCATTTTTTTCTGAGTATATTTTTAATATACGTAATTATTTTGTTATACAATTTTCTGTGTAATTTTAAATGTTAGTTTTAATTGACAATTGTTTCTTGTGAAGTTTTTCGTTACAGTGTTTAATCTGATAGGATGTCTCTTTGTTTTTTCTAATATTTTTAAAGATGCTGCGCGTCATCACAAAATAATTTTAAAAAAAAACCGCGTAGAAGGCTGCCCCGAAGTTTTTGATACAACCTGTATGCTTGATCACAGTCAACTTGACATGATATTAGCGGGCTTAGGCCTGGTAATTGTGTACCTTATTCGGGTTTTCCCAAATGAAAATAAATAAATAATGCGGGATCCTGTCGACAGAGCCGGCTGCGGGAGCTGCTGGGGCTGCAGGGGCGGCGGGCCCCGCGTGCGAGGCCGCGCTGCCGCTGGGCCGCGCCCGGCCGCGCGCGCAGCTCACGTCGCCCGGCTTCCCGCGCGCCTACCCGGACGGCGCGCGCTGCGACACGGCCGTCACGGCGCCCGCCGGCTACCGCATCGTGCTGGACTTCGAGGAGCTGGTCTTGGAGCAGGAGCCAGAGTGAGTAACGATAAACACATCTGTAATCTGCGGATACCTCTTTAGTTATCAGTTGTTACGGCTGATTCGTTTCGCGCTTGCTCGCGTTCAAGTTGTTCGCTTTACTTTGGCGGATGTGCTACGAGAAGTAATGCGCTGTATATTTTATTTATCTCAACGAAGTATAACTTCTAACGTGCACACATAAGTACATGTACCCAATTTTCTTATTATTTTTTTTAAATTTTGCGCCCTGACTTGCAGGGGATACCATTAATATTAAGAAATCACTCGAGAAAATTTTAATTTTCTCTTTAATTACTAACACATAATTTAATACATAAATGCAAAATAACGAAATTATTATTTGAAAATGCCGGCAAAATACTTAAAAGATATGTAAAAGTTTTGAAAAACACAAATTATATCTAGAGACCTTGCTTTTAAATGTTTTTTAAGTTCAAAATAAGTAGGTACTCATGATAAATGCCCATCATCAGAAAAGGAAAAAAAATGCAGGCATAAGCAGCTAGTCCATAATATTTTACATGTAGGTTCCTGCTTGAATTATGAGTCGAAAATATTCAAGCAATAATGTCCGAATATCAATAGTTATGGAGAGAAGTGACTTCAAAACATTTTTTATTAATATTTCTGAATCTGAATCTGTACAACATTGAACACGATCTTAATCGCAGTCATTCACATTAAACTATTTTAAAATAGATTTTAAACAAAAAATAGCAAACTATATTGTTCTGAACTTTATTCGAAGTGTATTTACAACAAAAATACATTTTAATTAATATTGTCTTAATACATTTCAGTAGAATGAAATAAAAATAAAAAATATTTTCAAAAGCGAAAAGCGTATTTGTGTATTCTAATTTATATCATTGGTTGAATGTTGACAGGCCTTTGAAAAAAGGTTTCTTTGTTTTTATATTTTAACGAAAAGTCCTAAAGTCAACACGTTCTCACAAGGCAGCCACAACTGGCGCAAAATATTATCTAAACTTTTACATCGTAAAGGTTTTACTCAAAAAATTCATTTTCCAAATTTTATTTAACACTTGCTTTAACCTGTCAAAAATGACGTAGTTTTTATATTTAAATTTCAGCTTCATATCAATATTTTTTTTTGTTTACCCACCAATAGTTGATATTAAAAAATGTATTCATAAATAATCAAACTTCAAATTAAATAGTTTTTAAAAATCCCAAATTCTGTAGAAACAGATTTCTTAACTAATAAAAATTTTAAAAGTATATATTAAATAATAAGGATATATATTTAATAGATTGATTGATTTTTTAATAATCGGGGGTTTATAAATTGATTTTTAATAATTTTAAGTATTTTTATATAGAAAAAAACGTGTAAAAATTATGATGTTAGAGTTTAGAAATACATACGGAGTTAAAGTAGTAATAATTATTCCGAATTTTCTAATCATCTTTTGAAAATGGATCATTATTTTGATATTTATGAGGGTTTACAAATTTTACACACAAATAATATTTAAGTTGGATATATTAGAAATTTTGGAAATAAGAAAGATCCTGTTTGGCAAATAGTTTATCTTTTGAATTTATTTTCATAGTGGTAGTACTTTATTATTTATTTATCTCCCATATAATTTATTTTTTATTTTGTTAATGTCTATACTTCGATTTTTAATTTTTAGTATAGGTACGTTGAATCCTAATGAAGGGACCATTGGCCCTAAAACATGTTGATATTTTCAACAAATTAGTGGTGTAAACAAAGTACATTCTACTTTCATTGTGGAATATAGATCAAGTACATTCATCATCTCCATAAGAAATAAACTTATTTAATATTATTAAAAAATCATCGGTTTCGATCATTCGATTCGATTCGATAGAAATGACCTGTTATTATTGAAATTCCTCCTACTTGTGTTCAGTTCTAACAAAATGCCATTAATTATTAAAGAAAAAAAGACAAATCAACATCTGAATTTAAATTATTTTTTATATTAACGCACATTACAGTATAAATGAATTTTTCATCATCGTTTCTGTTAATCCAATGACATTTGATCTCAAATTGCTGAAATTCTACTTAATAATTTAATCAGTTTTTCACAAAATGACAATTAAAATTTAACTTTTATAACACATAAAATTATTGCAAAATCGTAATATATTTGCATTAGCGTGTAATTAGCCATCTATTAGCATTGGTGACGAACATTTCTACGTAGAGATTTATATGTTTCGATGTTAGTATCTAAATAAACTTTTCTAATAATATTTTCATAATTTATTGAAAATACGATAAAATAGTTTTATTCTTTATGTTTTTTTCCTAAAACCATAAAATTTAATATATCTATGGGTACCATTTGAATGAAAAACCGTTTATAAAAGTAGAAACATAAACGAAAGGTCCAAAATATATGAAAATCTTCTAAGATTTCTCAGATTATTTCAATTCATTTAAACATGTACTTATAGACTCTCACTGACGGATAATTGAAGGGCATGAATTCGAAAATAATACTTATTACATTTTGATGTAAATACAAATTGAATCTACTTTGAAGTCATATCTTTCAGAAATGTATAATTTTTTGATACTTAATATATATATTATAATTTGTACTACTTTTATGTCGTGAGGATAGGGACGGATTCGGTGTGTCTTCTAGTAAAAGATCTGTTTCGCATCACGTGTGGTTTATTCGATACTAAATAGACACAACCACGATTGTCGAAGTCTGAGAATCGAATGCCCACCCGGGCGACCTGGTCGGTGCGCTCAGCGAACCGCGGCACCTCCAGAGAGATGAAGTAGGTACCTTCACTACACTACATATTACACAATTATGAAAAAAAATCTTGTGCTATAAATATGTGGGGTAGGTTTAAAAGCAAAGGGATAGATACACAAAATCTCGAATTCAATACATTTTAAATTAGATATCCTCTGATTAAATTCATTACATTTCTTAAATTTTTTGCATTTTGCTGCCTTTGCTCTTATACCCCACATATGATTCACATTATATTATATTTTTTGACTTCTTTAGTTTTATCATTTTGATTTGCATTATTTCATAAAATAATAGATTGGCTATCAAACAACTGATAAATAACAAAGACAAAAAAGCTATGTTTTCAACTGTAATTTTATTCTTTCCACAGCATACTTTCATATTGACGTATAAAATGCACAAATTGAAGAAAAATTTCTTGAAAATAATTTATGAATAATGCAATTTTCAAATAGGTACATAAATACGTCTACTAGTTTAACCTTCGGGTACCGGAAGATCAAAAATATGATCGCGGGCGAGAGAGGGGTAACAAAGAAACCCCAGTCAAATTTGCGTTTTAATGATATATATAATATAGTATAATGGTTTGAAAATGCTCTATAATATTTTTAACTGCATTTCTTATACAACGCAAATAAGATTCTACAAAATTTTTCGTCATTTTATAAGAAACCTTATTATTTTAATGTCTCGTGACTCACAAAACGTCTGACTGACAGAAGCCGTGCAAGCAGAATGAAGTAAGCGTATCGTATAGAAAATTGACGATTGTCTATGAAAAAACATTAGTTTTTGTACTTTTGACTGTCTTATTATACATTATTGTTTTATTTTCTTTGGATGTTGTATTATATGGGATATTTATAATAATTACAAAGAACACCAGATCACTACAATTAATAATTATTAAATATATTTATATGAAAGTATGTTCTAAGAACAGTTACTGGATTTGGTCCCCAGAGGGATGACTAATTAATTAAGGATAAATTAGTTTCACAGATTGAGACTTCTATAATTTATCCTTAATAAATTAATCATCTCTCTGGGGACCAAATCCATTACTCTGATCTTAGAACACACTTTCATATAAAAATATTGTTAAAAATATAATATGCTGGTGCATGATAGGAGTTGAAAATTTAAAATATTGATTTTAAGGCGTATTCTAGAAGATATGAACCTAATCATATACCGTTATCATTACCAGTTGCGAAATCTATGTATAATTACTTGTAAATGAGAAAAAATAACAACAGATATCTCTAGCAGAGGCAAGTGTAATATATGAAATGTTCTTGATTCGAACTATACTTATATGGAACTTTAAAAAATTTGATAATGTGTGGATGTTCTTACGATGGATTTGGTGAACGTTGCATTGTGTAGAGTGATCACTGATAAAGCCAGCTCACACAGGTTGTAAACCCTGAGCCATCGTATAAGAGACTTCCATCCCCTTTTCTCATATACAAGTAGCTTCGTTTCTGTGAGACTTCTATAATTTATCCTTAATTACTTACTAAATAGTTATAAAAATAAGATTTTTGGGGTTAAGTTGTAACCCCTTTCCGGAACGGGAGGGTTAATAGAAGAAAATCTAGTCGTGATTTAATAAAAGATTCCAAACAAAAAGCATGTAATAGATTATATATAATATTATCCTGATACCACTAAACATAGGTGATTAAGTGAGATAAATTCATAGAAGTTAGATTAAAAATACATATTAAAAAAACCTAAAAACGCTGAAGAAATTCTGAAAAGACCCGATACACCGTATCATTTTTTTTGCTAAGATGCTTTTTTTATTTTAGGAATCTCAACAGTACAATTTATTATAATGACATAATATATTGTATAGTTGGTAGACCAATTATAGAGATCCATGGCATAAGATATTTAGTCAAAGCTTAACAGAAATAAAAATACAAAGTAATCCAGAAAGGACAAGAGCAAAACCTTGATAAGAAGGAATGGGACAACATCGCCGAAAAATGCTTTCCTAATATACCTAATCTAAAAGTTTTTTGTCTTTTATATATATGATAGTTTAGTATTTTCGATATATAATATATCGAAAATACTAAACTTTGCTGCGAAAATTTTAAATTGTGTTAAAAAAAATTACGAACTTTAAACGAAAGTGGTTCCAAGATTTACTTTTATTATTACACGTAATTCATCTAGGTATATCATATCACAGATTTTAAACACACGAAATTCAGTTATATCATAGATCATCTTTCTGAGCAATATACATTAATTAAATTTCTTGGTAGCTTTTTAAATCATTTGTTTTGAAAGACAGTGTAGGTGATCCCGTAACATGAGAAGTCAATATTTTTTTCACTCTTTACAGTAAACGCTCCTATAAATTATTTGAAAATCTTATGAAAAACAACTGGAATTCGACTTATTTTTTCAAGTCCTAGCTCGTATATTTTGGATAAGTGGATTCAAATATCAACAAAATTAAATAAATTTTTAATTTTTAATTTAATTTATTAAGCTTGTTTTTTTACGAAAACTTTCATGAGAGGGCAGAAAAATAGGAATCAGATTACATGTTTTTTGGGAGATAAAATAGCTGTTACTTTTGGAGGTTTTTCCTTGCTACTTTGATTACAATACTTTAATGTTGTCAGTTTTTGTCCCATTTAGATTGTTATTTTTTAACAGAAAAAAATACATTTTAAGTTTAATAAATGTTTCGAATATCTTTGAGTTGAGTTGCTTTTGGCTGATTTCGACTCTACCCACCTGAATCATTTTGTTATAGACCCAAAAATCGAAAATAACTGCACATCAGTATAGAATAATTTGGAAACATCTAGAAATTGAGAGATTGAACATATTATGAAAATGTAAATGTTTTAGAAAAGAAAATTTCGAATAAATACGCGGTGCTGTGCGCGCGGCTTAATAGTGTTATTTTGGACAAGTCACAGAAGCGAAAACATGAGATTGAAACAAGTGACCACAGAAAACCAAAGTGTAAAGTCTTATGTGGAATATTATCGTACGTGCAATAAAATAAGTGCGAATGGCGAAATATTGTCATAGTTAACTATGTTTATAAAATAAATGTCAAATTTAATTTTATTAATAAACACTTTGATTTCCACATGTTTCGGGAGCAATGTTCCCTTTTTCTGGATAAGATATGTACTGAAACAAGAAAATTTAAATGATTTTAAGTATCTCATTTTGTCGCCTACCACCAAATCCGTAAAAATGTGTTAAGCTGATTTTGAAATTACTTTTCTATTAAGAACTATTTTTTCTTTTTCTTTTTTTTTTTTTTTTTTTAAATAGAGTTGCGAACACGGAATACGTGTCACATCAATATTCTTACTATTTTCAAACTAAGCTAAAATGCTTGTGCTATGAAAATAGGACTAACTTGCTAGTCTGGAGTGAGGTTCGAACCCGCGACCTTTGGATCACGAGGCGAGCGTCCTAACCACAAGACCAACAAGCTACTCATTTTTAAGTATATCGTTTGGTTTTGGAGCTATGAAAATAACAGTAAAAGCATGGATAGTATATCGCTAGCTCTCGGTACTGACGTGAATTTGTTCACGTATATTTATATTTGAAGTAATATTCGTCACGTTTCGGAATGTAGATTAGTCTCACATCTAGAATTGGTATCCCCAGAAGACCAGTATTAGTCGCTGCAATCGTAAATTTTTTGCTTTCTCTTTTTTATTATTGAGTACATCACGTTGATTCTTCGTGTCAATTCAGTCGCCAACAGGACATTGGAAGTGACAACCGTGTCACGCAGGTAAGTGTCGCTATTTTCGATATATGAAGTGACTTATTGGCCACATGACGTTTCCCATAAGAGTAGATAGAGAGGATAAGACGCTACACTCTTCTGTCCTGGCACAACATTTTTGCTTCGTCCATTTTCATCTTCTCACGCATGCTCTTCGTTTTTTAAGGCTTCTTACAGGGCCATTCTTCAAAATTTGCTAGATTTTTCGCTGACGCTCTCTGTTTCTGCTGCCTTCAACACTCGCCTCATAAATTTTCTTAATCATCCTTTCCTCACTCGTCTCTTCCACATCGCTAAACCATCTTAGCGATCCTTTCTTTATTCTATCCATTATGCTACAGACAGCAATACATTCAATTCTAATTCGAACCCTTGAATGAAGTGCTTGTTAGCCTAATCGACGAATAAAGAGAGACTTTGAAACTTTTTTGTTAAGTGTTATATTGTTGTGAGGTATTTACTTAGTTTTAAGGTTTAAAATGGCATAAAAATGGCCATGTAATGTAAGCCATTGCACGGAGAAGATAACTGAAAGATTTTTTGAATAGAATACCAAAATGACATTGAAGAGGCTTCCGAAGCAATGTGCAAAAATTTTCCACTAAACCAAAAATTGAACTACACAACTAGAAAATAACAAATTATAAATTTTAGATATAAGAAAAAGTGTTAATAGTAAATTGAATATTGTAAATAACCAGGTCCTTATTACAAATAGTTATCTTTTAAATATGCTGTCATGTTAGTACTTAATTATTATTCATTTTCAATATATATATATATATATTTATTTTTTTACCGTCTATACTTCAATTTTTATTTTGTTTGAATATATTATATCATGACGAAGGGACCATTAGCCCCGAAAAGTATTGATATTTTCCATATACAAGTGGTGAAAACAAAATACATTTTTAAAAATTATATTTTAAAATACATTTGTATTTTCGGATTTCGACTGCACGGTGAATTTGTAAACTATTCTAAAGCTTAGTTACTTGGTGCTGCATTAAACAACGAATGCACGAATTAGCATCTGTAAATACGATACGATGCAGAATATGCGACCACTTTGTGTTAATGCAAGCGTCGAGCTGCTTCACATGCGCGAGTCGGATAATTAGTCAGTGGGCCGCAATGATTCCAAATATGAATCCTGCATAATGAAGGTTTATTTACCCGATCCGCACTTCCGGCGCTAATTGGCACCCTCCAGTTCCATCCCCCGCCCCCGCGGAGCCATCTCTGCACACCCCGTTAGCTATGCAAATTTAACAGAAACATATGGCTTAAAGTTATCCAATTTGTGCGAGACTTCTGCTCGAATATCCGTCACATGTACGTACGTCATAACTCGCGTGTGCATCGCTTTAGTTAAAGCGAGTGATCATCTGACTAACTTATGTGACGTCGTAATCCTGCTTGCTGATTGGGCTGGCGCGGTCATGGCTCGCCAACTGTTTAGTGATACAAAAAAACAAATTGTTAGTCAAATTAGTATAAGCCACTACCAGATTTTGTTGTGAATGTAGTATAGTGTTGGTCCTGACGTCTCGAAACCGGTAGACCTAAAATCTGGTAGTGATTTATACTAATTTTACTAACATTCTGTTATATGTCTAACCACAAAGTTAATGCTATAAATATTAAAAAATTTAATAATCAAATACTTTCTCATTCAAGTTTTTATATTCATTTTGTGGTACCTACTATTTTATGTTCGTATATATATGCAATACATCTACGTGAATATATACAAATTCTGGACAAAAGAGAGAATCTGTATTAAAAATAAGATTTATGACTGCGGTGAATATTGGAGTGTTTTAAAATCATACATTGATGAATTGAAGAGATCCAGGTCTCCGAATTTAGTGTTGAACCAATTGGATGAGCGATATGTACAAGAAGTTTGCCAGGAGTTAGAATAACAATGTTAAAGATCTCCACCAATCTAATGAATCTTCCGGGTACTCTCAGGGAGAGGCGTTGAAGCAATGTTGATAAATTATCCTGGAAGTGGCTTATTTGTGAAGAAATATAACGTCAGCATTATTCTTGCAATTGACCAAAGATGTTATGACAAGGATGGCCGTGTAATCTACGATGGGAACGGAAGTCAAAGTATTTTAAGAATCTGTTTTGAACGCTTTTAGATTCTATGATATGAACTTGATAACCGGGGTTCCAAACCTGAGATTCATAGGTTTGAAGTGAAAACTCTTCTCCTTAAATAATTTTACTACAGTCTCAATTTTATCCCTGTCGAATGAAGCTCTTTTTATGTTTTGCTTGCTTCGCAGCATTCTTCCTACAACATAAATGTAATTAAATAATTTCAAAAATAAAAGACAAAGAAATCGTAAACAGTTGAGTGTCCAAGGTACAACATCGAAACAATTTGTTTTAACAACCTTCATAAACACACTTACAATTGAGGTTAGCTTCTAACATTCATACCATCTGTAACCTACATATAATGAGATTAGGATGTACATTTGTAAAAAGCTTTTTATAAACGTACATCATACTAAATGAATAGGCAATAACTAAAGTCCGAAAAACATACTTTTTGAGCAAGAAAGAATGAATTACCTTCTTTATCTGAGCCGATACGGTGCTGATGAATCACAACTAAGTTCACGTTAGAGTTGACGAAGGATGCTTCGACTGCCATAGACAATATTATTTTAAAGCGCGTGAGTTTTCGAAAACATACAAAGTAAAGATCTTCATAATATTTATCCCTTGGAATTGTTTGCATGTGCAAAGTACGAAGTCATTCATGAATATTTGTACGTTGTGTCTAATAAAAATATAATAATTGTTTTTCATTTTGTTACCCACGACGGAAAACCCACGATAATATATAAAATAAATTAAGTTTAATTTATTTACAAATCACTGCCAGTTTAATATATTTTTCGCTTTATCGCAAAGCAGCCAAAGCAAACTTCACTATATTCTGAAGTTAAATAGTATTTTTTTAATTCATCAGAATTCTAGATATCTACAGTAGTTTTACAGCACATTTGTTTTCCCAAGGGACAACTTTCCACTGCATTCAGATTAACATCATTATTATTTTGCCACTTGCCATGACGTCACGTCCGACTCGTAGTAGGTGCCACGTTATTCACGACTAATCTCGTCCCTGCGGACAAGAACTAGGGACAACTTAATTGACAAATTTTGGTCAGAGTAACGAGAAGTGAAAATGCCATAGACAGCCGCTGGGGTGGACGGGGCGTGATGCCGATTTATACGACATTAGGGCGTGCGTTGAATGAATGAGACTTTGCTGTCATGTCTTGCAGATTTTTCTGTCATGTCTTGCAGCTTTTGCTGTCATGTCTTGCAGATTTTTCTGTCATGTCTTGCAGCTTTTGCTGTCATGTCTTGCAGCTTTTGCTGTCATGTCTTGTAGACTTTGCTGTCATGTCTTGCAGCTTTTGCTGTCATGTCTTGCAGATTTTGCTGTCATATCTTGCAGCTTTTGCTATCATGTCTTGCAGTTTTGTGGTAAAGGTGAATAGTCTTTAATTAACCATTCTGTTTATTGAATTAAAAACAACGAACGAGTTTTGAGAGATTAAAATAGCGAACCTCCAAAACACTTATATTATTAATTACACCGCCTCTTTCAAAACTATTTTATTTTATTTTTATTTTTATTTTCATTTATTGGTTTTCTTACAGCCATATAATTAATCAATCTTGAAAAAAAACAATAATTGATGTACAGAGTTTTGGGCCAATTACAAGAAAACACATATATACAATCGATAAAAAATAAGAAAAAACATGTCCAATAGTGAGTTTGTGTGAGTGTGTGTATTTGTGTGTTTATTTATTTATTTATTTATTTTGTTTTGGGAAAAGTTAACAGCAAAACAATCTTAAAAATTTTCCACTGAATTTAAAAATTTACTTTAACATACATTAATAGCGAATGGAGAGGGTGGAGGGGAATGTGGGACGGGAGGAGAAGGGAAGATATAATGTACAAATTAGTTTGGGTGCGGTAGTGTAGATATTGTTTGCTTTATGTTTCTTATTGTTGCGTTGAAAATGTCAATGTGGTGATAGTTTGTGTTAAATGAATTTGTGGATCTGTACATAAAGGAGTTTTGTTTTGAGTTGGTCTTACAAAAGGGGAGATGAAAAGTAGGTGAATGTCTGTTATTGCGAGTTGGGATGTGGTAAGATATTCATTATGATGATATTCATATACTTGTATCCGCTCGTGTGGATTATATTGGTGCGCCATAAGTTTTTGCACTTTTTACTGGCTTCTACAGCGGAAATTGTACAGAGGAAGGACGCGCGTGAGTTTGTTCCATGGATTTTTTTTCGAAATGGGTTGCTTTACGAGAAAATAGCGCGCGTTCTGTGTAAAATCATTTTTACAAAAACAGTGATTCTTATGTAAATGCTCTGCTCCTGTTTCGCGCTCTCTACTTCTCACTTTGTAATTATTACACAGTGAGAAGTAAAGTCTAAATGTCAATTAAATTAAATCGTGGATAAAAAAGTTTGAGGAAATCGATTCAATGTTAAATAGAATGAGCCGAGCAGCCGCAGAGCATTGAAGTGAAGAGAATGTCGCGCAAGTTAACGAGTCTGTATGAGGGATTTGTCGCCTAGCAAGCATTCTGCTGCTATGGCGATACCAAGATCAATTTTGCGTCGAATTTCGGAACTGAAATAAAACTCCCTTTTGAAAATGGACATGAAACTACTTACACCTATACAAGATTAGTACTAGTTTTAAATCCCGATAATGTGCTGAACACTGGTGGTGAAGAAAACGTTTCGACATCCCCAGGCCAGATTTGACACTCTTGTTTTTTAATAGAGTTATCTTAAAAATCATCATACTTGGATAAACCAGCCACAATAATCTAACTGATAACGAATCGACAAGAGTATTCAAAATCCCACGCACTTCCTTTTGGAGTGTTATGGAGTCCTTATTTTTAAAATTGAGAAAACTTATGGCCCATCCTGGATTTGAAGCGATAATCCCCTATAATAATAATTTCGAATATCCATCCGTTACCGTAAATAGAATTCAATAGCTGTAGTATAGGAAAATAAAACTCCCTTTTGGGTTAAACACACAGCACAAAAATAAGTACATAGATATGGATTTACGCACACGCACCACGGCCGGCACATATGATCCAAGAGCAAAACAAGATTAAGCAATCAAGAATATATATTACCACGGTTGAAACGCCGAATGATTTCCCACCTGGAGATCCACACCCGCAAAAACGCCCTGAACAGTTCCAGGTTCCTAGCGCAGCTTAACAGATCGGAGTTTAATGTATTGCTCCTATCTGCAACTTCCAAATCTTCTATAATTTCCTCTCTCGCATCCCTCAACAAAACACAGCTCCAGAGGATGTGCTCCGGCGTCTGCCTCACCCGGCTGCAGGTACACCATGGGTCCGGAGCAAGCCCTAGATCGTGGAGCTTGCTTCTGAATTCCCCGTGACCCGATATCATCTGCACCGAGAAACGGTCAAACGTCGGGGGATACCACCGGGAGAAAAGAGTAGGTCCATCTCCCGGTGTTCTTTTCCTATACCCTCAAATGTCCCGACCTGTTTGCTCCTTACATCCTGTGTATCCTCTGTGTCTTTATATTTACTGTATTGAAATATTTTGGTGGTTTATGTATATTTTTAAATAATAAAGACGTGAACTGACGGGACAATGAGGGCAAAGTTTTGGATGGCAGCCGTGCGGCCCAATTTTGCTTTGCAGTGCTGGGTTGCACGGTTGCCTTTAGCATTAAAAAATCGCAATCTGGCGGCGAATGAGTAGGACCGATATAGGAGCTTTTGCTTATAAAACGATCCTGGGTAAGCGGTGGGTCTGCCCTTATTTTTCTAGACGTTTCTCGAAGGTTATAGCTAGTTCCAGAGTGTGGTAGCATGTTCCATGTAGTGGAAGGTACGAGAGGTTTCGATAGTTTTGTTTCATAGTGACATTACGAGGGATTCTAATCATGCGTAAATTTCTCCGAATTCTGTCATCATGTTGTACTTAATATGTTTTACATGCACATGAAATTCTACAAATCGGAGAAATTTTTTATGTACAGTAGGACAGTATTTTACGTATGTCTTTATCTGTTAAACCTATGAAGGTTTATCTTTGATATTAACTAAAATAATATTTTTTACATTTTCAATTAAGAGATTAATCATAATAATAATATATTATCATGATTAATCTCTAAGTTAACATCATTCAGAGATTACCTAAATAGAGAATGTATAAAATATGAATATATTTCTATGAACATATTTTATTAAATACAGTATAATTTCTTAAATATAATCTGCTTTAGTCGTAAAACTTTGACCTTTCAATATCATCTCTTATTCTGAGAGAAAAGTCAAGTCATAATAAAATTTATGCAAATATATAAAAAGATATCCGTTCGCCATTTTATACAAAATCTGAAAAATAAATTGAATTATTGTAGGAAGTTTTAGGGTGGGAGTCATCCGATTTGTAAAAGTATTTAAAAATGTTATCATTGTAACTAACTAACTAATCATCACGCCGTTTCACATAGAAGTATGCAGAGAGCATAGAATGCCATTCTTTTTCCCTTTAATGCCACTTTAACTCATTCATCTTCTCATGCACGCTCTTTAATTTTGGAAGCTTTTAACAAAACCATCCTCCAATATTTGATTTATTTAGACATGCCAGGTTTTTTGCTAACCTTTATTACTGCTATCTTCAATACTCGCCTCATCATTTGTCTTTATCATCCTTTCCTCGCTCATACGTTCCATATGACCAAACCATTATATTCACTTCCATGTTATCTCATTACTATTTCATGTTATCATTGTCATCATTATTAACCGTTTTCCGAAGCGTAGAGAGCACTTTTCTCTCTCCATTGTTATTTGCTGCCACGTACTTTCATAGAAATGGATGACTTCTCTGTCCAGCAGATTTTAGGTCGGCCTGTCGTTTCCCTTCAGGTACCACTGGATGTCTTGCATTCATCCAGTGATTATCCGTCTACCGAGTGACGCTCAAACTATTTAAAAAAATTCTCTCAAACCTTCTAAAATTTGTACTGGACAAGAATCAGCCAACAGAAAAAGTGGCATTCACCAAAGGTTTTATTCAGCATTATGGAGATTGTTTGAAAAGTCAAAGATTCGTACTCGATTAACCAACTATGAAAAGACAATCGATTCTTTAATTTGTATTAATTTATATTACGATTATAGATGCCCTTCGAAAATAAGGTATTGCAATCATAGCATCCGTTAATCTTCTTAACCCATCTCGCAGATTCCCTATCGAGAAAGGTCCGGTAAAGTGATGCAATCTCATCTAAATTATTAACGGCTACTCTCGAAAATCTATTCAGGCTTCTAAACTGAAAAAGAAAAGGTATTTGCATAAATGCCAAGTATTTTCAGATTTAATTGTGATCTTCTCAAACAACCTACATGATATTTGAAACAGAATAAATGTTTTAAATATACAATTTATTTTTCATTACTTTATTTCAGCAAAGGTCAATAAATATTAATGTCAAGCTGACAACATAATAAAAAATATTCATTTTATATAATGTCAAGAGACTCAGATAATAAAGTCAAGAGAGGAAGATAATAAAACGTGTCGAAAGTATCTAAGTCCTTACAAAGATCATATCTATAAAAAAACTATCGAGGGATCACAGTCGTCAAATAGTTACGCTAATCAATGACTGCGATAATGAGATCGGGCGCAGCGAATTTCCACTCTGACGTGCGGCTTTCAACCGAGCCCTACACTGGTTGTCGTCATTCGGCTGCCAACTTAGGTGACATTTCTGCATTGACACACCATCGTTTGCATGTTTCGTCGATCGTGATTACACTTTTCCCCGAATATCTTAGATATCTTAAAATGGTCACCGTTCAATTCAAAAGAATTAGCCTCACAATTGGAGTAATTTTATTCTCACGAAAATTGTATTTTTATTCTCAGCTAGCGCACTTTTTAAGCTACAAAACGATGTACGTTCGCTTCCGTATCTAAAGTAACGCTGACGTAATAGGTCTTCGATTACATCGCGATGGTACTAAAGCCGACCATTTTTGCCTAACTCCTCACGTGTGTGTCTGGTTTGCAGGATTTGTTTATGGTTAGGAAGCGACATGACTATTCTCTTACTTACAGAACTAACTTGCGGGTCTGAAATGATGGTTTAGCGAATGCGTTGTGTGATAAATGGGATGACGTATATACTAAGGTGATAAGAGAATTCGTCCATCCACAAGAAATCGTTTGGCACATGACGCGGGTGTATTATAATATGTATGATGTTGAGTGCGCATTTACTGTACGTGACTGTGTGTAACAAACAAATGCAGGATGGACAGAGATATAGGATGTTAAGTAATACTCACGATTTACAAATGCGGTTTATTGTTTATTGGTCGGTTTATTGATGCAAAAGTAACAATGCAAAGTGCTTACGTCGGCTACGGCTGTCGGCAGAATACGACCGGTCGTGCAACCGGGATATAGTTGGACGTATAGAGACTACGATTGGTGGAATTGGTGCTGCCCGCATCGATCGCATTTTTTTCCCCCTTTTTGTTTCGAGATTTGATTCCTGCCGGCAGTGATTTTTTGGACTGGCGAGTCTATTGCGTGTTTGTGATATCCTTTTACTATCCGTTTTTCCCATTGGGAGGGTTTGCATTTTCTCAAAGCTATCTCCACGGTGCAACCGTCTGTTATTTATATTTTTATGTTGATACATTATTTTATTTATTTTTTGTTACATTTGTAATTTTTCATGATATATATAGATATATATATACTATATATATTATACTTATTTTTCGTTGTTTTCTTGAATATTTCTGTTTCATTTTGCTTAACTTATATTTAGGCTTTGTTATTTTATTTTTATGTAGGTATATTGCTATTTTCTTTAGTAAATTGTTTTCGTAACTCATCCAGAGACAGTGAATTGGTTAGTGCAGTTTCCTCGCCACGTTGCACGAGTACTTTTGCATCGTCAGTGGCGTAGCTATGAAACTGCTTTAGCATTAAAACAATTCCAAACTGGATGGCGTAAGTGTAGGGTCAATACGGGAGCTTTTGCTCGTAGAACGCCCCTGGGTCTGTGATTTCGCTCGATGCGAGAGGCTAGAGTTCACAACGGGCCTGGGTCCACCACAAGGGTTTTATTCACAGCCGCTGGATCACTAGGCAAGTATTTCAATTACTAGACCAATAAGTTACTCTTCAAAGTATATTGATATACATAGGTCTTTTACGCTCTGTGCGGTTAGCGTTGGAAATTTTGTATTTTTTTTGTGTCACCAAAAATTCTTACTTGAAAAAAACTTACGCGGAAAAAAACATAATTCTACTTTAAAAAAATGCTTATAGAGCAGATCGACGACAACATTAATTAGGAATATGTTGTATTGCGTTTTCGACTGCATCATTATATCAATAAAAATATATATTTGCATTACAAAGCTTGTCTAATATTATAATATAACTCCCAGAGCGGAATTTTGTTTCGCAACAACTGTTCTATAGCGTAAAACACTCCACGGTAACGACAGACTCTAACGAGTACTTTCTAACGGCGCGGCGTTAAGGAAGTGCGCTTCCGTTGTTGCCAATGATCGTAAATTACACTTAATGCCGATAGGTACCTACCTACACTTCCCTAGGCGGCAGTTATGTAGCTCTACGAAGAAAATTTGCATCCGATCAAGTAGAATATTAATCTTATAATCCTGGCTCTATTTTAGAAAATGATTAGTCTCAACTCAATAATTTTTTAAATGATAAACTCGTTTTATTGAGAAGATGCAATTTTAGAACATTAAAAAAAATCATAACGGACGTATTTAAGTTTCCCGAAATAACCATTGCTAGCTAAATATTTTTTCTGATAGATTTCTTCGTGTATCTTTTTATTTGATTCATCTGATTTGCCTTATTTTCATTTTATTGTCCGTAATTTCGTTCGAATTCACGACTAAAAAAAAACTAAATTAAACGGCTGGAGATGGGGCTTGAACCCCAGGCCAGGAAACCCTAACCGTCCGCTCAACGCACGTTGCTACGGCCGCTTCTCCGTGGAACACCAAAAATATAGTATAAATATATAATTGGGCTTAGCAAAGATGTCATTTTTGACGGGTTGAATCTAGTAATAAATAAAATTAGTCTTTGTTTATCATCTGATAAAACGTAATCATCAACAAACTATAGATATTTATAAACCACCTATCCTTGGTGATGGTTGTCGAAAGAGCAATTTGTCTAAAGGACTTCATAGTCTTCGAAAATGATATATTATATCAATGAACTTTCTTTAGGGTAGTGAAAGTCGGTTTATATTTGAACTTATAATATTAATGACCATTCAATTGGGTGAAAAATATTGATTCTGTGTTATTTTGATACTATAAAACAAAACTAAATCTAAACGTCTTTAAACAGAGCAAAATGATTTTATTATGACAAAATATAATAAATAAAAATGTACTCTGTAGCAATAATTATTCCGAATTTGTGAATCTTCTTTTGGTTATGGATCATTCTTTTAATATTAATAAAGTTTTACAGACAAATTAAACAGAATTAGTTAAATAAATTGGAAATTTTAGAAATAAAAAAAGGATTAACAGTAAATTTAATATTATAAAAAACCAGGTCCTTTTTACCAATAGTTATCTTTTAAATTTATTTTCATGTTAGTACTTGATTATTATTAATTTCATATATTTTATTTTTTATATTTTTATTATGTATGCCTACTTCGATTTTTTATTTATTTGTTATAGTATATATTGTATCCTGACAAAGGGACCATTGGCCCTGAAACATGTTCATATTTTCCATATATAAGTGCTGAAAACAAGTACATTTTTATCAATTATATAATACTAAACTCTTTACCTTATTTTTTTTTCTTATTTGGTCTTAGCTTTAGTAATGCGTATAATATTATGTTTCTTTCGCATAATATTTTTTATTGTTTTACGAAATCTAATAAATAAATAAATTATGGGGAAATAATGCTGCTGGTATCGTTGCACAGATGACGATTACATTCGAAGCTAGCAAGAAAACATATAAAATTCACAGAGCCATTTCAAATTTATTTCATTGTGATAATATCACAAAATAACTAAATGATTAAAATTTTTTGAAAGTTTTATAAAATGTTGCACGGTATATACGTGTCAACATCGCAAATTCTGCATTAACCAACACGGTAACCGCGCTTAGAATCAGTTGAGCTTTTGATATCAGAACTTGAGGACATGTCGTTTTGTTATAATTTATTTTTATTTTTAAATGGACGTTTTGCTTGTGGTATGTACTCTTTTACAATTGTTTTATCTGTAAAATTAATTTATTTTGGTGCTACGTATTCAATCTTCCGTATTATGAACTAAGCAATATTGCTATTTCTGTATCTTGACAGTTATTATATAACATTGTGACGCTATTTTTTGACGTTCTATGTTTGACAGGTTTGAAAGTAAGGAATCCAATCAATTAGGAAGCTCATTATTCATAATTGTGAATAACTTAACGTTTGTTTACGTTTTAGAGCTTTCCGATTGATTGAATTCATTAATTTCAAATATTTCAAAATTAAAACATCGAAAATTGGTAGCAATACAATGTTATACATACCTTTCAAGATTGGGATAAAAATCTAACATCCCAATATTGCTATTTTCAGAATAGCGCAGAATGTATAAAGTGGTGTTTTTTATTTATTCAAAAAACAGTTTTAAACATTAACGTACTTGTTAAACTTTTGTATTAAAATAGTAATTATAATTTTATATTTAATTTAATAGTAAAAAGAAAAAAAATTGCCCGAAAGTATGCGGTTGCGTTAAATTTTTTTAGGTAGAAGCGGAACTCCCAGCTGCGAGGATACAATATTGCGAAAGGAGTTATTTTAAATGATACATATCAAATTATTTGATTAATTGCACTCTACACCAAATTATATTTAAAAAATACGCAGTGTGTTTCGGGTAATTTCTTCGTGTGGTGCTGCCTTTATACACAAGTTAATACTTCCTATCGGATAAGTATCAGAAGATGTTCAGGCTGAATCATTCTTGAAAAAGTTCAAGAATATAAACAAATTCGGTTCATCATCATCTTCATCCCCTTGTCCTAGTGCCCAAAGACTCGACAAGGTGTTTCCATGTTCCCCTGTTTTATGCTGCTTTTGCATGAGTCAACCCATATTCCATATATATTCATATTCCATAATTTATTAATATCGTCTGATACAATAATATCCGGTATAATAAAATTACCTTGGCGAAAAAAATTAACCGCTTCCTGGGGAGACTGTGGCATTGTTTGAACTACCTGATATCTATAATTAAATAAAAAAATTACTTTTTTTTAAAATGTATATTATATTTAAATTTTATAATTTTCAGCCAGGTTTTTATCGTTTAAATATGTTTTAAATTGAAGGACTTTGTTCAGTTGATACAATACTGTCCCAAAATTTTACGTGGTGTATCTTTTGAATAAATTAATGAACTCAATAAATACGAAAAGTAATGTATTTCTTGGCATATTATTTAATTTAATTGTGCGTAGTACCCATACCTAAAATCCACCAAAAATAAGTATTTCTTAAATTCTGTAAACTCACTTATTTTACTGCTCCAAAAAGAGCAAAATAATTTTGTGGTGGCATTATTAATATAATTAATAAAAATGAACTTTGTTCTCACCATTTTTGTATTGAAAAATATGAACATGTTTCAGAGCCCATGGCCCCTTTGTCAGAATACAATTTTATACTAACAAATCAAATTAAAAAATCGAAGTAAAGACAATCATAATAAAAAAATTATATATGTAAAATGACTAACAATGAAGTATCTACTAATATGAAAACAAATTTTAAAGATAACTATTTGTAAAAAGGACCTGGTTAATTTTAATATTCAATTTACCATTAACACTTATTTCCAAAAATTTATAATTTGTGAAATTTATAAACTGTGATTCTGTATAATTTGTTTGTAAAATTTGTAAACAATATCAAAAGAATGATCCGTAGCCAAAAGTTGGTTAGAAAATTCGTACTTAAACACCTTTACTGTTCCTTAAACCTAACTTCAAAATTATTATTTTTATATAGGAAAAACGTGTAGAAATTTTGAAGTGAGTTAAGGAACTCCTTAACTCTAACTTCTTTCCCCTAGACTCTGAAACAAGTTGATATTTTTCAATACAAAAGTGGTGAAAACAAATTTCAATTTTATTAATTACATCACACATTTCATTTTAATTTTACTCTTATTATATGAAAAGCATTATATTAAATAATTCGTGGTGCAAAAGGGTGTTTTTTAACACTAATTCCGTACATTTTTCTTAATGTTAGTGTTGGTGAGGCGAGGCGCAGTGTCCGCCGGGTGCGTTCACGCGAGTCACCCGATGCGTTAGCTGGACGCACCGCCTTGGTGAAAACATTCTGGACTACACACCACAAACCTATCAGAGTGATTTTACGAGCTATAATAACAAAGAAATAGATCTCTGAGATGCTACTTATAATTATTGTAGAGGAATCTCTTATTTCTACCTTGTTTCTGCAAAGTACAAGCTTGCTCTTTAATAAACATCCAAGAGTTGCAGTGTTCTTGCAAGAGTGTAATCGTGGTTAATGCGATGCAGCTAAGAGCAGTTCAAGTTCCTTCAGTTCATCAGTTCAGCTAACAAACTTGGAACAAAAGCGCTGGAAACTCAGCCAGCACGTCTGACGGGTTTATAGAGAGGTCGGGGGGTCAGGCCTTGTCACAGGAGATCGCATAGCCCAAGCGTTCAGTTTAAGTTGAAAGTAGTAAGAATATAAATATGAAATGTACTCCGTGCACGCGTTTCTATTTGAAAATAAAATAAAAGCTGTATGTTTTACGATCGATTTATCGATTTTTTTATATAACGTATTTATTTTATATTTTAACAGAACAGGTCGTTAAAAGTGGTCCTAAAGTGACAGTAGTAGAAGAACAAGTAAGTATAAAATCTTATGAACATTTTGAATATAATAGAATTACACAATACACTTATGGTAAATTAATAATAAATAAAGTCATAATGAAATTTTTTTGTAAATTATATTAATTATTTAATTTTGTAACATTAATAAAATTATGAATTTTAAAATATTTATATATAGAAAGCCACATTGTGAGCATAGCGTCTCAAATTACTTGGTTATATTAACTGCAACCACCGTTGAAGAATCTAACCTTTTTTGAAACAGAAAAAAGGCGTACTTTCGAAATATTGCTGATAGATTTCAATGTCTGGATAGAATACAGAAAGATGTGGGTGGAATAGGTTATAGAACGAAGAAGATCTAAGTAACATGCTAGAGGCTGCCTTGCTAATCTTAACTATCCAAGCCCGATGTCAAGTAAAATAACTTAACAAAACTAATATAAATATCTATTTAATATCCTAATAAAATGTAGGTAGGTACTTTTAATAATATTTGTATGTATTTTTGTCCTTTTTTTAAATATGGGTTTGGGTTATAAAATATAAATATAATTAATTTGGGTAACTACGGTTACTACTGATGGAATACAACCCAACCCTTGCATTTTTTATAGTAATTTGATATCGCAGCTGCCTAGCTAGACAAAACAGCCAATTAAATGTTTTAATGAAATTATCATCTTCATTCAGCAAAATAAATTCATTAATTTAAATTAAAAAGTAATGAAAATACTTATATTAAAAGTACTTTTTTATCCTTTTAACTTTTATCCTGAAATGTGACTCGAACCACTGACCACTAGATTATTACGCAAGCGTCATGATCACTGTACCAACAAGCATGCACTAGTAGTAATGGATGTGATTGTCAGTGACATATATATATATATATATATATATGTTAGTATTGATTTCTTTGGGGGTAACCCGCGTCAAAATCTGGTCCTCAGAAGGACCATTCGTCAACCGACGTTTCGCCTGAATCACAACAGGCATCTTCAGGTTGCTTGTTAATAAATTTCCGTCACGAGGGGCAGTGCGAACACGTCCGTTCGTATCGGAAGCTTATTACCAAGTGAGGTCTGGTAAGTTAAAGTCTAAATTTGGGTACTGTGGTCATTATTGGCCTTAATGATTTTCGGGAATTTTGTATTAAATAATGGGTGTTCCCGGCCGTTGTTGGCCTTAATGGCGTTTGTTTGGCTCCTTGTGATGCGCTTTGTACTTGATGTTGCTTCTATTGTGTCGGTGGTTATATTTAATTGATTTTTGCGCGCTAATATATTATTTTTATTTTTACTAAGAAATCTACTGTTGAATAGAATGCTTTTCCATGCCGTTGGGAGACGTATACCATCATCTCTATTGTTGATAATATTTATTCTTTTATATATCTCTATAGCTTCTCTAAATATCCTTACTGTTTCGTTTTGGACGTTCGCTATTATTCGTGTATTATTAAAGTCTATGCTGTGGCCTTCTTCGAGCGTGTGTTGGACAAGCGACGATGTTAGTTTTTTGTTGGTCATATCAACTCTATGTTCAGCAACCCTAGCAGATATCTTTCTGTTGCTTTTTCCAACATATGTCTGGTCGCACGATCCACATGGTATTTCGTATACACCATGGGACTCTAGGTGTATTTTGTCTTTTACACTGCGTAGAAGGCTAGATATTTTGTTTTCAGTCCTAAATATCGTTCTTATGTTATATTTTCTTAGTAGACGGCTGAGTTTATCTGTTGTCCCTCTTATATATGGTAAAAAGGCTGTTGATAAAGGTTTTTCCGTAATATCTTTAACTGTTTTATTTCTATTTTCAATGTCCGACTGGCGTTTAACTACTTTGTTAACTATTTGTTTAGAGGATCCATTACATTGTGATGGTTAGAAGATGCATGGAGATACCTGTCTGTGTGCGTAGCCTTTCTGTAAACAGTGTGGCCTGTAAACAGAAAGGCTACGCACACAGACAGGTATCTCCATGCATCTTCTAACCATCACCCGGCGCAAATTGCGTCAGTTGCAAATACATTGGTGTCAAGAGCAATAAAAATATCCGACTCCGACCATCGTAATGAAGAAATAAACCATCTTAAAAATACGCTACAATGTAATGGATTCTCTAAACAAATAGTTAACAAAGTAGTTAAACGCCAGTCGGACATTGAAAATAGAAATAAAACAGTTAAAGATATTACGGAAAAACCTTTATCAACAGCCTTTTTACCATATATAAGAGGGACAACAGATAAACTCAGCCGTCTACTAAGAAAATATAACATAAGAACTGTAACGTAACTACCTGTACACCTAAGCTAAATACCTAACTATAAGGTTTAATAATATAAGTTTTACGAAAAGCCCAAAGCTTGAGACTTTAAGCTACCGAATTGAGCTTTATTACGGCTTTTGGGACTTTTAAGCACACACATTATGCTTTAAGCTACTAGATGAAAACTTAAGTCGAACTTAGAACTTCGGAAGTATATTTACATGAAAGCTAATATTTTTTTTTTTTGTTAAGAATTTATATTTTCAAAATTGGCCAGTCGTGATCTATCTAGTGGTTAGGAAAATTCCTCCTCCGTTGTGTCCGTAGCTATCCAAAATTCTTTTGATACGTGGTGAAATTCGTATTCTTATTAACGCGACTAGACTAATATAGAACGAATTCTTACCTAACTATAGAAATAACAAACGCACGTAACTAATCCGTACTCGTCCTTCTAGAAACCGCTCTAGAATTCTACAGTTTCGCCTATATGAGAGATATCCGATATCGTCCACGTCCGGAGTCGGCCTAAAAGCCAATTATAAGCGGCGAAGCCGAGGAATAAACGCTAGTAGCAAAACTCCCTTACATTGTACCGCCATAACTATAATACTACCGGGGTTAAAATACTGTAATATAAAACAATGCAACCGTTGCCAAGTTAACGGCATACGCTAAAGATTCCGCCCGCTTTGATTATCAATACCTCATAATAGCAGCTTAGAACAGTGTTAGCGCAATCGCACGCGGTACCCATTTACGACAGATTTACAAGATATAATAGCATATGTTATATTCACAACACAAGTAAGAAACCTACCAATAGCGCATCCCACGTTGTCCGATCTGCTCAATCTGTTCATAGTACATAGTAGAGGAAGACAAACATATTTATATTCACAACTAGGCGCAACAGAGGCTCAGGGCAAGCTTTGTCTGACATTATCGGAGCCCGAGATTCTAAGGGAATGGAAGATACAGATTTGTAAGTGAAATTTAAGAAATGTCTAACCACTTCTGTTCAAACGCGGATTCTAGATGCCCCCCCCCCCTGTAGGGGGGAGGGGGATGCGGCCCCAGAGCATCGCCGCATCCGGTGGTTAACTCCTGTTTAGACATAACCTCCCACACTAAGCTGCAGACCAAGATCAAGCCGAGACTCTATTGCTCCTGCTGGAATCCCCCGAAGTCCTCGCTTCCCGGCGACAAACATATCAGGAAGAAATCCCGCGTCTGATATTAAGGTTTGTATATTGTCCCGCGGGGCAGTCAAATTGACTGGTGTATATGATGAGGATCCCACGTTGCGGCTACATGAGCCGGATTATTATGATGTTTACTGCTGATTAAAGGGCTGAATGAACTAACTGGGTGACTGGAAAAGACTCTCCCTTGAGCGCGTCAGTCAGAACCATGTTAGCATCGCCAAATATAGTTGATGTGATTGATCCCACGGTGTAGTCTTATTGACTAGAGATATTAAATGATGGTAAAACAGCATGATTATTACAGTTGATTGTGTAATTCCTGATATGTTTCTCGCTGGCCGGGAAAGGAGAACCCCGAAGGTCTCTGTATACAGCAAGTTAGAAAAGGTGGTGAATGATGAGTATGATGGTGTTAGTAATGTCATCGCGCGCCTGAATGCGGTCCCGATCATAGAAATTGATTGTTAAACTGCTAACAGATCTCGTTCATTAAAGCGGCCCCGAGCATAAGTATTGACTGTCGAACTGCTACCTGCATCTTATAATTTCTCGTTCATGAGGAACGTCCTATCTCGTCCTTGAGTACGGAGTTATTACATTCACATACATTCATAACCAGAGCCCGAGCTCGTCGGGCCAAGGGGAGTGAAAGAACGTAGGGACTTCTTCCCTCCGGCTGTATTTGAGGCACGACGCTCTGGTCCGATTCGAAATGCTTCACCTTTGCTTGACTGAACACATTTTAACTGTGTGGAGGCTTTGCGCAATTCTACTTAGACCTACCCAGAGTGTCCCCGCAGTCCCGTTCATCCCCTGGATCGAGAACACGCACCCCGTCATTTGATCCCAGTTACATACAACTACCTGTATCGCGAGTGTATCTCATTCTTCAATCCCCTTCACTATTCCATTTATACAACAATCACGTGACTAACCTCGAGAGTCTAGCACCGGTAATAAGATCTCATTATGCTACGTTGGAAGTAACATTGCATAACCGGACGGAATGCCTATTTCCCGCGATCATATTCAATTTGTAAAACGCAATAATATGTATTTATATATGTTAGTAATACGTTTGAAATGCAGAATGCACGTATGATGACCTCGCTTCTATCCTAAAGATAATTAAGATATAATCCCGACGTTACGTCCCGACATCAGTACTAATTTGTTTCCGCGTCCGTTACCGTCGAACTCTGAACCCACGTAATGAAATGAATAGTGACCATGAGACAATGACAAATTATATAGCACGAACTTTCCATTTGATACACATAAGAAAACATCAGGAATAAATAATATCAAAGGTTCTTATCTTAGTTCTGTAGTTGGTCTGCTTCTGAGATGGCATCCTGATCCGAAGTAATATAACTCTCCAAAATTGAGCAATTACCAGCGCCTGTGTAGCCCTTCATTTCACTTGTATATATATTTTAATATCAGCGCCTGTAAAACTGTATTAGATCCTAGAAACAAGAAAACTATTCCCTCTACGCCGAGCACATACAGAACATAAACCCCTTCAATCTAGTTCATCCACGGTTATGCAAAAAGGCGAAAGAATAGTCATAGTAAAAGGTCCTTAA
>JADDOH010000589.1:0-58458 GCA_016648135.1 Agrypnia vestita
CCTGCCGAACCAGCCAAACCATGCCCCATGCGAAAATTGACTCCAAAAAAGTTACTACTGTGAGCGTTTGTGTGACTAGTGCTGGTGTCGTTCACTACAAAGCTTTCTTAAAGCTGGCCCAGACGATTACGGCAGAGTCTATTGTCAGCAACTGCAAACCATGATGGAAAAGCTAGCTGCTAAACAACCGAGGCTGGTTAATCGCTCTAGGCCACTGCTGCTTCATGATAACGCTAGACCACACACTGCACAACAGACGGCTACCAAATTAGAGGAGCTTCAATTGGAATGTCTAAGACATCCACCGTACCTCCGGACCTTGCCCCAACAGATTACCATTTTTTTCGAAATTTGGATAACTTCTTGCAAAGGAAAAAATTCAACTCCGATGGGGCAGTCCAAATCGCCTTCAAAGATTTTATTGATTCCCGTCTGAATGGTTTTTTTAGTAAAGGGATCGATGAACTACCTATGAGATGGCAAAAGTGCATAGATAGCAATGGTACATACTTTGATTAAATAAATATATTATAATAAAAAAAATCGGCTTTATGTTCCTCCCATACTAAACGCCAATTTCATATGTAAGGACCTAATATTTCCTAATTATTATTAGGAAATATATATGTTTATTACATGTAATTATATTGTTATGTAAATGTAAATTACATTGAAAAAACTCGAGTTTTCACAACTTTTTGAGCAATTTTATCAACCTATAATTTGAACATTATCACCCCAAATTAAAATACGAGGTCTGACAATTGAATTCTGTGTTCAATTGAATTCAAAAGTTGTGTATTTGCCTGAAATACATAATGGGGTATATATTTCGTATACATATACAATGAAACTCTCTTAATATGTTTTTCAAGGGACCAGCAAATAAAAACTTATTAGGCGTGAAAACATATTAACAGTGATTTCAATATTTTCATAAATTATTTACACTTTCTAATTTTGTGTTTTAATTAAATTTTCTTTTATATAATATGACAATTTAAGGACATTTTATTTAATAAAAAATAAGTAGGTAAATATATACATTTGTAAAATATTACCTATGTAAATACATAGTACCTGAGGGTCAGAAAACAATGAAAACCACCATAAATATTAGGTCCTTACATATGAAATTGGCGTTTAGTATGGGAGGAACATGAAGCCGATTTTTTTTTATTATAATATATTTATTTAATCAAAGTATGTACCATTGCTATCTATGCACTTTTGCCATCTCATAGGTAGTTTATCGATCCCTTTACTAAAAAAACCATTCGGACGGGAATCAATAAAATCTTTGAAGGCGGTTTGGACTGCCCCATCGGAGTTGAATTTTTTCCTTTGCAAGAAGTTATCCAAATTTCGAAAAAAATAGTAATCTGTTGGGGCAAGGTCCGGAGAGAACGGTGGATGTCTTAGACATTCCAATTGAAGCTCCTCTAATTTGGTAGCCGTCTGTTGTGCAGTGTGTAGTCTAGCGTTATCATGAAGCAGCAGTGGCCTAGAGCGATTAACCAGCCTCGGTTGTTTAGCAGATAGCTTTTCCATCACGGTTTGCAGTTGCTGACAATAGACATCTGCCGTAATCGTCTGGCCAGATTTAAAAAAGCTGTAGTGAACGACACCAGCACTAGTCCACCAAACGCTCACAAGTAACTTTTTTGGAGTCAATTTTCGCTTGGGGCATGGTTTGGCTGGTTCGGCAGGGTTCACCCATTGCGATGAGCGCTTTCGATTATCGTACAGGATCCACTTTTCATCAAAGGTAATGATTCGATTTAAAATCCCTTCATTATTGTGCCGGTTGAGTAATGCAAAGCAGCAGTCAACGCGCGTTTGTTGATTTGCTTCACTCAATTCGTGAGGTACCCACCTTTCAAGCTTTTTCACCTTACCAATTTGCTTCAAGTGGATTAAAACAGTTTTATCACTAACACCGCAGCCTGCAGCTGACTCGGATGTGGTTTGCGATGGATCCGCTTCCACAATAGCCTTCAATTCTTCATTATCAACTTAGGTCTCCGGCCGTCCACAGGGCTTGTTCTGCAGGTCGAAATTTCCAGAACGAAAACGTTGGAACCAAAAACGCACTGTGTTTTCTTTTGCGGCACCGTCGCTATACACATCATTAATCCTTCGAGCCGTTTCTGCAGCACTGGTGACACGGTGGAACTCGTACTCGTAAATAACGCGATATTTCAAGTTTTTCATTTTGTAAACTGAGTGACGCAAAGAAAAAAACAATTGAGGAAAAAACAAATGAATTATAATCTTCAAAACACAAATACATGAGTAAATAGCTGTATAAATTTGGATTTGGAATGCCTAACCAAAGAGAAGATATTTGAGATCAAATTTGCCAGTACGGCAAAACGCCAATTTCATATGTAAGGACCTAATATTATAAAAATTAACACTGTCAATTTTTTTTTATATAAATCGGTGTATATTGACAAATCAAAACCCTACAAATACGAATTATAAATATACAAAAAGCTATGTGTATCTACTCTCCCTAGCATGGTAAAGATTGCACATTTGTAAAAAATAACCATTTGTAAATAGTATTCCATTTTACTTCAATTTAAAAATGTATCCCTTTTGATGATTTCTACATAATTTAGGTGTACATTCAACATACCGCCTTGAGCAACGTCCTTTTATTTGTGATTAATTACGATTTTCTTTATTTTAATTACATTTGATTTCAGACTACCTTAATATTTTCCCGGGCGCGAAGAAAATTCGTGTATATTTTATTGCTAAATTAAATTAGATCATTTTTTGTAACTCATTAAGGTCGGCGCCACACTTTGCGTCTTTGACGTCGCGTCAAATCCGCAACCGAATTTAGCTGTCACATACCTATTATATTCCACGGTGGTCCGCGCGGAGAACAAACACACGTGCGGACAATCTGTCAAATGTGGAGCGGTGCAATCAAAAACACGAGACGCGACGTCACCGATTTTACGTTGACGTAAGTTCCGCGTGCGGGGAACCGAACAGAGACGCCGAAACGAGCGTTCTGCCGGCGGCGGCGGAACGATTGATCATCTGCGTAGTAGCGGCGTTCCGCGGCGTCAAAGACGCGACGGAAGACACACTTAGTATGACGCCAGCCTTAGAAAATAATAGGAGATATTACGTAATTAATATTGCCAATTGTTTCCTCGAAGAAATACAACCAAAATGAAAATAGTTTCATTTAGGCGAATGTATTTTGCGTCGACGTTGATTGATTTTGAAAAAATTATTGTAAATAATCGCCGGATAAATTTATTTATTAAATATTATTTTATTAGCCTATTCAAATACTACAGGGTTTTTTCAGCGGCTAGAACTTTTGTGACGCCGCCAAACCCACTTAATTTTTATTGTGCCTATTTTTCATTTTTAGTAGGAATGTTGATCAAAATATCGTCTTCCGAAAAACGTATTATGAAGTTTTATTTGTATGAATAAATTGATTTCGGCTATAAATATTTTCACGACTTAGGCGAGAAAAGAACATAAGCGGGAAACGTATTAAGCCTAAAAAAAATATGGGATTTGTATGGAACTTTTTCGGGACCGCAGAATTTAAACTTATTTGGCGGGAAAACTTATTAAAAGTGAATTTATTAAGCGAGTTTCACTGTATTACAAATTTTTTAATATCCACGCTAAATTTCTAAATTATTTGTAGTAATTTATCTATATTACAACATATGATTTTAATTTTTAGGGTATTCAAGAAGCTATGGTGACCGTGACCAAGCAGACTTTCAACCAGCTCACAGGGACAGGCATTTCGTATTAGCTACATCAAATATTTTCATTACCCCGAGTACTTCGCACGGCCACAAAGCATCAGGAAACACCCATTCGTCCTCGACCCAGAAACACAAGGAAAACCTAAACAAGTCCATTGACAAGGCACACAGAAACAAACATTCAAAATCATTGGATACGGATGAATTGGAGTTTAGAAAAGCCCTCGGGCTTGTAAAACACTCGGAAGTACCTGATAGAAGTATAACATATAAAACCCCGTCGAAGAGGACAAATGCCAAGTTCAAACAATGTTCCATCATAAAGAAGCCGCACACCGATCCTTTTCCAAGTGATTCCTTAAACGTAACTGTAAGTATTAATTTATTTGACCTTACTTTTTCAGTGTTACTTTTTTACCAGCTATCGAGTGTACATAGCCATATAGATGAGGGTGGACTTTATGAATGTTTGTACATTTTTCCATTTCGGTGGATACATATTCCCAGGTCCAACGCAAGAAATATACTTGGAGTCTTTTCGTACCTTCTTTCAGAGCGTGTGTGGATTTTTTGAACTTCGTGTAAAAAAAGGTTAAATTTTATGCCTTCATCCCTTGTTAAATTTTAAAATGAATACAGTAAAAACTCGTTATTGCGAAATCCAAGGGACTGAAAAATAAAATTCCTACGTTAACTAAATTTTTTCCTAATATGTATATTCTGCGCCATAGCGAAAAAAGTACCTCAGCCTTAAAAAAGACCCCATTGTTGATTTATATGGATACTACATAATAAGGCATTCCACATAAAAGGAAATTATTTAAAAGTTAATAATGTCCCTGAGGAAACTGACACTTTTTTCTAAAATGAGTAGTCACATAAATAATGTACGTAAGCCGTAAAACGTGTGCAGTAAAATATTGGTCTCTTAAAAAATATAAATTATTTTCCCTTGCTAGTTTTCATTATTTAACTCAACTATTTGACTCAGAATATGTATCTCGTATGATAATCTGCGACGGCTTCGCAGCATTTTCCTGTTTGCCG
Organism: Agrypnia vestita; assembly: GCA_016648135.1. Lineage (NCBI taxonomy): Eukaryota > Metazoa > Arthropoda > Insecta > Trichoptera > Phryganeidae > Agrypnia > Agrypnia vestita. The sequence goes on from JADDOH010000589.1 coordinate 4,806, forward strand.
GTTTAGTTAACTAACTAACTAACTAACTAACTTACCATCACGTCGTTTCCCTGTGGGGGTAGGCTGAGAGGATAGAGCGCCATACTCTTCTGTCGAAAATGCCGTACACAATTCAATCAATGAAAGTGTTTAGTTATACTGTAAAAAGTGATGAAAGTTGAGGATGAAAGTGAAAATGAAATTTTTGATAATTTTGCGCGTAATAAATGATCGGAGGTATACAGCGTAATAAAAGCGGCAGTACATATGCGTGAGACTTTGTGCCCTGCCGACGCGGTGGAGAGGTTTCCGTTATTGCAGGATAATTCCCCATCTTATTAGGGGCCATCCATAAAGTACGTCACACGTTAAGGGGGGGAGGAGGTCGACGAATTGTGACATTATGTGACAAGGGGTGGGAGGGTTCCTAAGTTTCGTGACTTCACATTTCTAAATCTAATGCAATTTAATATTATATTGCGATATTTAATTGCAGAAAATGTCATTCGGATGCGCCAGATTAAGTAGTTTTTACTGTTTTCTGGTCAAATAAATTGGATTTGTTTTAATTATTTACAATAATCTATATAAGACCTCGATAGACATTTACTTTTTACCCGAAACCTGAAAACGATATTTCAATTGGATATTATTTTGATGTGTTCTTCAGTGAAAATCATGTTTTATCTGTGTTTCAAAGAATCACCCACATGTGTTTTCATTAGAGAAATTTGGCTACATAAATACATATTTGTATGAAGAATTTATGGTGGGGGATTAATTTTGAAAATTTTTTCGATATGTGATTTTTCAGTATAGCGGGGTTCATTATAATGGAGTTCTACTGTATTGTATTTACCGTACCCACAATTGGTTTGGCATATCGGTTCAGCCTTATAGATATGTAGTTATTATTACAAATGATAATAATGGGATATGACTATTATTAATCACAATTTTACTTAAAGTTAAAAATAAGATGTTATGTTATTTGCTAACAGCTCGAGATTACATAATGATTATAATTTAACTTTTCGTGTTACAGACCATCACAAACGCACTGTTAGATTGTACAGAACTGCACGAGAAATTAGCCGAAAATATAAACAAACTATACAATTCCTCGGCCAATCCAAAGTTGCTCGATGATGCAGCGGATACACATAAGTCCCATGATGCCAAAGAAGACCCAATATCTAAAGATGCCAGCAAGGAACCAAATGAAGTGATAACTATCGATGATGATGTTCCTCAACTGGATACTCTTATAAAGAGCATTGTAGAGAAAACTGAAAAGGATCCTATTTTTGATCAGCTCGTCAATGAGGTGTTAGGTTAGTATTTTTATTGTTGTTGTAAAGCATGGTTTGCCCATTGTTTAATATTAAATACCACATTTCATCTCCCAGACTCGGAGTAATGATGAAATGGCGGCAGCAATCATCTGCTAAACCGGCCGACTTATTTTTTGCAAGAACTATCATTACAGTAACTTATATTGATTACGAAAAATTAATTTGTTTCAATAAAAGTAATAAATAAAGTAATAAAAACCCTGAAAAAATTCCAATTGGCATTGGAAGGTTTTTATCATTTTATTTGATTTGTATTACAGGGAATGAATTTTTCATATTAGATACAAGTTACTGTAATGATAGTCAACGTTTTGCAAAAAATAGGTCAGAAATATAAAAAAAAATGCAACTTTGATGTCTCCTTAATGAGCCTGGGGCCGCGTCGCATATATCCGACGGAGCGCGACTGTCCCCAGGGGCCGCGTCGGATATATCCGACAGGCACAAAATAAATTATTTATCGACGGCCGCGTATCGAATTTGAAAAACGTAATTTTTTCCCAATAGAGAAATCCTGTAGTGACCTGTCGTTCCATTTTCGACTCAAAAACATGGCCGATTATAGCTTAAATCAACACTCAAAGTAGAAGTTTTTCGGTCGTCAAAATCGTATAGAAAAGTTATAGATGTCGCCCTAAACTCATGTTGTACGATCGAAAATTAAATAATGAAATAATATTCCGTCGTCGTCACGTCCTTAGTACGCGAAAGACACATGCGTGGTACATGCAAAAATCACGTGTCTGTCGCCGTGTCGATCTATTCCGTCGTCATGTGCCCAGCGCGCGAAAGACGTACACGTGTATGGTACATGCAAAAATCACGTGATTCCGTTGCTATGTCGATAGGAAGGGTTTTTTATTTCTTCAGTTCGCGCCCAGCAATCACGTTGGAACACGGATCTACGCGCGGATAATATATACATATATTCGCGATTTTTCTTGGTTTGTGGTGCAATTTGATACAAACAGTGATTTATTAACAAAAATACATTATTTATGTTGCGTTTATTTGAGAAATGTGTGTGTTAAATGTGGATCATATGCTTCAAAATTTAAAGTGAAACAGTGGCGTAGTGTTTTGTGTGCGCGGCACGAAAGCAACGGAAGGAAACATGTTATATGTGTTTTGAGTGTGATGTTCCGTTGTGTGCCGTGCCGTGCGACAAAATATACCACACAGAAGAAAATTTTTAGGTAGGATATCAAATAATAATAGTAGTGTATGTAGTAAATATTATTTTTCGGAAAATGTCGGGTTGGCAACATTATCGGAATTCAAAAAAAGATTATTTTTTTAAATTTTTTGATAATAAAATCATTGCAATTCGACACTTACGATAAAATAATATGAATGTGTGTGTTTTTTTTTTTAATTTACGCATGTTTTCATGGTTTTTTCGTAAAAAGAAAAATCACAAAAAATTCCGAAAATTTACGGCCCTTGCCTATATGTTGCTTTGGAATTTTTAGGGCCTCAACAAGTTAACTATTGATATTAGATTACAGTTGCTTGAACATTTTCGACTCATAATCAAGGTAGGAATCCACCTGCTCCACCGGCTAGCTTTAAGTCTAGAATTTAAAAAAAGCGTATTTATATTTCTCCAATAATTTATGTGTTGTAAAAAAATAGTAAACAACAATTTTTCTTATATCACTGTTTTTTATTTTAAGCACATTTGGATATTATTTTGATTTCCGGCTGAACTGTCAAAACACCTGTGAATTCAATTAAATTCAAATAATTTTTATCTAGAATAAAAAAAACTATTAAAACAATATAATTAAAAAGAAAATTAACAACCATTTATCTATATTTTAAAAATTATGTCGTAAATTAATATCTTACTCGACTTTACAAATTACAATGATATCTCCGCGAATATAGCGAGGCCTTCAAAGACACCAAAGCACGCGTCAGGACAGAGAAACTGATGTTCGTTTAATGTAAGATGAAGAGTAGAAAAGCAAATTAATATAAAACTAGTTAAAAAAACCTTATTATCTGTGATGAATAGATTGCTTTCGAATATATAATATGATATTTTGTGTTCCGTCTCGACGCCTGGAATCCATTATGAGAGAACAGCCTGCTGTTTCGGCACTTAGACACGCGTTCCTACCCCCTCTGATTCCCTGTTTGCGACACAATTTATTCCCGCTGGTATCCCTGTTTCCGGTTACGTCGGCGCAACGGTTTTTCTTTCATATAACGTCGTTGTTTCGCGCCATTTGCACGCGTCTAGACACGCCAACTTTTGTTGTGATTTTTTTTGTGTTTCTATTGCAATCTACCCCCTTAATTTTTGATCCCTAGGTTAACAAACATTAGACTATACAAATTTTTAACATAGTGCGACAGGACGTTGATATTTTAGTGTAAATCCCGTGAATTTCGTCAAACGATTTGTTAACAAGATGGCGGACGAGCAAGCTCCTTCGCCGGTATCCTCGAATGACGGATCTTCTTTCGAAGAACCGAGTCGAAAGAGACGCCGCGTAGCATACGACCCGCGTGTAGACCACCTGCTAAAACAGGTGACTGCTCTGACGGAACACTTCGATTCCGACGAGTGGTCAGGCGTTCGCTATGCGGAAACGCAGAGAACCTACGCGGCGACTCCCACATTTGTGGAATTGTCGGTGAACGACGACTTGAGAAGGATCGATAACGCGCCGACCCATACTGGCTTGCTGGAAAGATCGCTCGCCGCGCTTTCAAACGCCTTGCTCGCCCAGAGAGAGACCCTGAGAGACGGGATGCAATCGCTGGTGAATTGGGCATCCGAACCCGGCACGGATCTGTCCGCTTCGGCTCTCTTCGAGCGGATTCAGTCGATGTTCACCAGCGATGCTCCGTACAATAAGATTTCGGACGACATCCTGCAGATTGTGTGCGGCAGACGGGCAGAGTGTATACTGAACCGGCGAAAGGCCATATTGGAGGGCTTCAAAGACCCTTTCGTGCGAGAAGGTGCGGCCAAAATCCCTCCAAGCTCGGGATACTTGTTCAATAGGGAAGAGCTATCGGCGTATATCCTAAAGAACGGGGGGCCAGGAGAAGGTGATGGTCTCGCCCGCAACCCGAAACCTGGCCCAACCGTCAACATCTCAGCCCCAGCCGTCAACTTCTCGTCGAGCTCCGAACCAGGGATACCTCCAGTCCCGTAAGCCCTTTCTGCCGGAGCCGAGGCACAGGGAGCGAGGCTCAGGGAACCCGAACAGGAGACCTAACCGGAAGGCAGACCACGGCCGAAAACCCGCTGGTGACCGTAGCCGCAGAGGTAGAAGATGACGCGAGGCTGAACAACCAGTTCTGGGGAGGACGCTTGAGGAGGTTCCAAAGCACGTGGAAGGAGTTCGGGGCACCACCTATAGTGCTGAGAATCCTCAAGGGCGCGAGAATCCCCTTTGTGGCCAAACCTCCGTTAGTCTTCCCCACCAGGCAGCTGTTGAGCAGCTTCAGCACGAAGGAGTCTCGAGACATGTCGAGTCACATTCAGGCCCTGAAGATGTCAGGCGTGCTGGAAAGAGCAGATCATTCTCCGAGCTTCATCTCAAATCTGTTTCTAACTCCGAAGTCGGACAACTCCCTAAGGCCGATATTCAACCTGAAGGCGTTGAATGCCTTTGTGGAGGCGAAACCCTTCAAGCTGTTCAACCACTTTCGGGTCCCAGACTTCCTCCAGCCCAAAGATTGGTTGGTGAAAATCGACCTAACCCAGGCATACTTTCACCTACCAATAGCGGAATCGCACCGAAAGTTCCTGAGACTATACTACCAAGGGAACTTCTCCAGATGACCTGCCTGCCCTTTGGCCTGTCATCAGCCCCGAGAATGTTCGCAACGCTGTCAAACTGGCTAGCGGGACTCTTGCGGAAGAGAGGAATAAGGACCGTAGTCTACCTGGACGACTTCCTTCTGGCCAATCAGTCAAGGGACCTGCTAGCGACCCAGGCAGTAGAGACGGTCAATCTGTTCCAGCATCTGGGTTGGTGCATCAACCGCGACAAGTGTGTCCTTATACCTACCCAAAAGCTGGAGTTTCTGGGCATAACTTGGGACACCGAAGCCAACCAGAAATCCCTCTCGGACCGCAAGTGCTCTGGCCTTCGCCAAGTACTGCGCCGCCCGATCGAGGCCGGCAGTTGCTCCCCCAAGCAGGTTCTAGGCCTCTTGGGGAGACTCAACTTCGCAAACTTCGCCACCCCTCGGGGTCGTTTGCATTGCCGAAGACTGCAGAGATTCAGCCGCCAGCTGCAGAGGCACGAGCCATCCAGACAAGTGGAGCTTCCTGCCGCGGTTCGGCAAGACCTAGAGTGGTGGTTGGAGGCCGTAGGGGAGTCCTGCCCAATACACGAAGCCCCCTTCTCCCACTTCCTGACTACAGACGCAGCGGACGCAGGTTGGGGCGGCCAGGTGGACGACAAGACGATATCAGGCCAGTGGTCCCCAGAGCAGATGCGGTGGCATTCCAACCAGAAAGAAGCCTTCGCTGTTTACGCAGTGATCAGGGATCACGCTTACCTGCTAAGAGGAACGAAGACCCTACTGCAGACAGACAACAAGACAGTAGTGGCTTACATCAACAAGGAGGGGGGGACAAGATCATTGGGCCTTCTGAAGATAACTCGAGACCTCCTAGAGTTTATCGACCAGCAGGAAATATCTCTGACAGCGCAGTACATTCCAGGGAGATACAACGGGATTGCGGACCGACTCTCTCGGGGGACACCACTCCCGGAATGGCACCTCCTGGAACCAGCGACAGAGGAAATATTCCGAATATGGGGACGTCCTCAGATCGACCTCTTCGCATCGGCCACCGCCCATGTGGTGCCAAACTACGTGTCGCTAGACTCAACCGATTGCTCGGCCTCCTATCTCAACGCATTCAGTCAGCATTGGGATTACGAGCTGGCCTGGGTATTTCCGCCGCCGAATCTCGTCCCAAGAGTACTGGCGCACTTGAACCTGGCAAGAGGCACCTTTCTCCTAGTTGTGCCAAGATGGGAGAAGACATTCTGGAGGGCCGATCTCAAACAACGAGCAAAGGGAGGGCCAATAAGCGTAAGAGATCTGAAGAGCGTCCTGATCGATACGTCGACAGGGTTTCCCCCACCGAGGGTGTCGGACCTCCAACTGGAAGTTTGGAGAATAGCAGTGGGTGGGAACAGGCTATAGCGGATTGGAGCCAGGAGGAACAGCAGCTGTTCAGATCTGGCTGGAGAGGCTCAACGCTGAACACCTACAAGCCGGCCTGGGATAGGTGGCAGCGATGGTGTACCACGCATTCTGTCCAACCTCATAACCCTCCCCCTGCAACAGTGGCAAGATATCTGGCCAACCTGTTCATCCACGAAGGGCTAGCCCCTCGAACAATATTGGTCCACAAATCGGCAATCGTATCCTTCTGTGGCCCAGCTCTTGATGCAGATAAGATTAGCTCGAACTTCCTCGTCAGGCACGTCCTTAAAGCCATCTCGGTTTCTGGTGGATGCACTGAGAGACCCCCGATCTGGAACCCCCGAGTAGTGGTGGAGTGGCTACGTGAAAACCCGCCAAGGAACAGCCTGTATGACGTGTCAAGGAGGACGGCCATACTACTCATCATGGCATCTGGGCGAAGAGTCCAAGATCTGACACTTCTCAGAGTCACCCCGGACCGATTGATCGACAAAGGAGACTCCATCACGCTATGGCCAGCCTTTGGAGCGAAGACTGACACGGCAAGACACAAACAATCGGGATGGAGGTTGAGCGCATCGGATGAAAGGAACATCAACCCCTTGTTTTGGATCCGAAAGCTGGTCTCACTCTCACAGCCGAGACGAAAGCCGGACATGAAAGAACTATTTGTGACGACAGCAGGTGAAGTAAAGCCAGCTTCACGGACAATGATAGGTGGTTGGATCAAGTCAATCCTAAGAGAGGCTGGAGTGGAAGCAACGCCAGGAAGTGTTCGTTCTGCTGTGGCTTCGTTGAATTGGCTGGAAAACTACCCGATAGAGGAGATCTTGTCAAGGGGAAACTGGCAGAGTGAAATCACCTTCCGAAAATTCTACCAAAGAGAGATAGTAGATAACCCCAAGCAACAATGCCCCCAGAGCTCATTAGCGCCTCTCTTTACGCCAATATAGGCAGTCACATATAACGTCGAACCACTAGGTCACCAGGTGATAACAAACAGATCTCTCATAATGGATTCCAGGCGTCGAGACGGAACACAAAATAAAAGAATTTTACCTTCCATTAAAATTCCTATTTTGTTTCCCTCGACGCCTGGAATCCAGGTAATCCTTACCTGGTGCATTATGAGTCATATGAAAGAAAAACCGTTGCGCCGACGTAACCGGTAACAGGGATACCAGCGGGAATAAATTGTGTCGCAAACAGGGAATCAGAGGGGGTAGGAACGCGTGTCTAAGTGCCGAAACAGCAGGCTGTTCTCTCATAATGGATTCCAGGCGTCGAGGGAAACAAAATAGGAATTTTAATGGAAGGTAAAATTCTTTTATTATTTTGAACTAATGTCAAATTTGGCATAAAAGCACGTTTTAAAGTGATTTTTTATGAAAAAGTGAATGGGCCACGAAAGAACGTCTGCCTCTACCGCCGGCATGCAGAATCTGATTTCAAAACTGCGTCATTTGTTGACATATTTCACACTTTCGAATTTTTATTTTTATATATTTATGAACGTGTTTTTAATAAAAATAAACATTTAAATAACGCTTGAAGTGCAGAAGTAAATACAATATATTGTTTAAAATCATCTCTTTATATGAAAAAAAGTGTTTGAAAATCATCAAAATATCTAAAAACTAGCTATTTGGATCGTCATAGAACTTTCGCGAACCTTCTAGAACATTCTCCTTCCAGAACTTTCAAGAAATTTGAATGTATAGGAACCTTCTAGACACACCGACCCATTCCGCCACTCAGTTTAGAACCTTATAGAATTTTCGGGGCATTTTCTAGAACCTTCTCCTTCCAGAACTTTCTAGAGCAAGTTTTTCCGGAACCTTCTAGACTCACTGACGCAGTCAGCGCGCCTATTTTGAAACAATCTGAAGCATTTGCGGCCTTCCCATAACAAAACAATGTGCTAGAATGCACATTTACATCACCCACACACAGCCACCCCACCAAACTCGCATATTTTCAATGTGACACCAAGGGCTATTCACCACCATAATCACAGGTGGGTGGTTGTGGAGAAAACTTGGCGGGTAGGGAAACACTGGTTTCTTTATATATATATATATATAAATATATACACATATTGTTTTCTTACGAATTTAAAACATTATAACTTTATCAATATTGAATATTTCTTAATTTCCTTGATACGGATTCTAGATAATTAAGTAAACTTTGTGCGTATAAAAAAATATATTATGTCTACATACGAATATAAATTAAACCTTTGTTCGCCCTAGAACACGAAAAATGATTTTTTCGGCTGCGGCCTGTCGATTATTGTTTATACTTTCTTAATTATTGTAAATAATGTTCAGCTTATTACTTTTATAAGAACAAAGGTTCGATTTAAGTTATCGCCCTAAAAAATTGCTATCTGTCATATACATTCTGATGTAAATGAATAATAAAAACCCACGTTTTTGTAAAAAATGCCGAAACATGCATTTGCAGTGAATGTCCCGTCTTAAGTATTGTGGACTAGCTCTTTTACTCCCTGTATATAATTTGTGACAAAAAAACTAATTTGAGCATACAAGTACTTCTCATTTTAGTATACTAATCTAAAGACTTCCTCAGCTTGCATTCCACTCCAAAGATTGTCATTGTCTATAAAAAAGGTTGGTGTATCATCTCTCATTGAAATTCAGCTATAGTTTTTGTCAAACAATTTTCAATAGCAAAATAACAATTGAAATTTATTAATTTTAATTACCTAAAAACATTGTATACCACTTGGAGTAACCATACGTCTGTCCATTACTTATTTATTTATTTGAGGGAAAATTAACAGCACATCTATTTGTCTATGATTAAGGTCGACCTTCATCCATCTACCGAATGAAATATATTTTTAGCAATCATAATACATGAAAAAACGTATTGCAAATGGGTTGCCTGGTGAAATTAAGTCAAGCCTACCTTCAATTAAAATTAATGTAATTCTTTTTTTTTAAACCTTTTAACTCATTTGTTAACCAAACGAAATCAATATTGATTGATGGTAGGAAGCATAAGGAACAAGAAACAGTTGGATTGCCTATCTTTTTCTGGTCCATACTAGGTTGCCAGGTAAAAATAGGTGAGTTAATACTAGGTATTTACACTCATCTGTTTTCTTATTGAAATTTATATTAAAATACAGGTAATTTTATCACGAACCCAATGGTATTAGGTTTCCTAAGTAAAATCGGTCAAGACTTGCGTTTGCCGCAATTTAAAGTAGCGCTTGACAGAGAACTATTGCACCTATTATTCAGTGCGACAGACGTGGACGCAGCGTAGCAGCCATTCGTGACGCATCACCGACTAAGACCCGGTTGTTTCAAGTTGGATTAAAATAAAAGTTTGTTCAAAGCATAGATTTTTGTGTTCTCCACCGTCCGTCCGTTCTTTCGTCTGTCCGTTCCTCCATTCTTTTTTCCGTCCGTTCCTCTGTCTATCCATCCGAACTTCATGTAATATCCGTAATTTCATTTGAATTCACGGCTAAAAAACCAAATAAAAACAGCTAGAGGTAGGGCGTGAACCTGCGCGAACGCTAGCGCAGGACGCTATCGATGTCGCCACCATTGCATATCCGCAACCCACCAAAAAGATCCTATAAATAGGGCTTAGAAAAGACGCGAACCATTGTTCCATCATTTTTGAAGGGTAACAACTAGTTTGTTTTATTTTTCATTTGCAACAATTCAAAATTTAGTTGGCGTTTCACAGCCAAAGCCTTCACATTAATTAACAAATGATTTGAGAAATTACATTTTAAAGCACTCTGTTCAGCATGAAAATGATTATAATTTGCCTTTTGTTTTAGCTGCATCAGTAGACAGTTCTTCAGAATCAGACGCTGTCAGCAGGCCTGGCACCAGTACTCCTGAAAAATCTTGCCCTTCACAGTGAGTATATAATTTTTTTCACCGTCTGGAAATTAATTAAAATTTTTTGATGGTTAAACTTTCTAATTTTGCAACTTGCAAACCTGGCATATTGCACAGTTATAAGAGATAAGAAATTAACTCATCGCCTACAACATTATATTTATTACTCACATCTTTTCGAATAATGTTCTTTCTGAATCAATAAAGTTAAATAAAATCTGTAATTTTGGCCGTATTATGTCTAAATACGGCTTAACTTCTAATAAAATACATACCTATAAAAATACTATTCCAAAAACTGACTATACGCTCTCGGGGGTGTCCTTGTATTTCGCGGGGTTCGCTTTGTCAATACATATTATATTTCAATCCCTCAAATTGGGAAATCCTAAGCATGCTTTCTTCAGTTAGTATTAATTTCTCGTATTTTACTAATTTAAAATGGTTTATCAGTTTTAAAATACTTTAATTACCCCTTTGATGTGTCTTTGTGTTATTAAAATGTTTAATTTTCTTGTAAAAAGTTATTACTGACATATGTATATTGCAGGGGCGTGCAGTGGGAATAAGAAGCATAACTTTTTCCTAAGCATATATTTTGAAAAGAAGCCGAAATAAAATATATATCTCGTAATATTCAAATCAATTAACATTTTATTCAGATTTTAATATTTCATAATACTCTGCCAGATAAATATTTAATTTCAATATTTTTTTCTCATATATACGGTTAACTTGATGAGGGCCGTAAATTTTCGGAATTTTTTGTGATTTTTCTTTTTACGAAAAAACCATGAAAACATGCGTATATTAAAAAAAAACACACATTCATATTATTTTATCGTAAGTGTCGAAATGCAATGATTTTTTATCATTTAAGTAAAAAAAATAATCTTTTTTTGAATTTCCATAATGTTGCCAGCGCAACATTTTCTGAAAAATAATAATAATATTTTATTTGTTTATTAGAGACAACACTACTATTAATAATAATAATCTTCTGTGTGATATATTTTGTTGCACGGCACGGCACACGACGGGACATCGCACTCATAACACATAAATATGATACACTTTCACACACACACATATTTCAAATAAACGCAACAAAATTGCGTGTATTTTTGTTAATAAATCACTATTAGTATTCAATTGAATCATAAACCAACAAAAACTGACAAATATCGCAAAACATATCGTATATATTTGTATATACGTGTACAAATAAATCGAAAATCGAAAAAATAAATCGTATTTCCCGCGCACATTGCGCGTGACCTTGACGATGGAATATTTGAATTTCGATTGCACAACACGCGATCGAAGCGCCATCTATAACAATTCTATACGATTTTGACGGCAGAAAAACTTCTGTTTTGATTGTTGATTTAAAATATAATCCGTGATGTTTTTGAGTTGAAAATAGAACGACAGGTCACAACAGGATTTCTCTATTGGGAAAAAATTACATTTTTCAAATTCGATACGCAGCCGTCGATAAATAATTTATTTTGTACCTGTCGCATATATGCGACACGGCCCAGGGGGGTTAAATAAAAGTCATGCTTCTTGTTCCCACTGCACGCGCCTGGTATATTGTTGTTTCACATGTTTGTAGACGATTGCATTTCTAATAACTGCTTGTCTGAGTCATACAAAAGGCGGAATGAAAAGTTAAAATCGAGAGAAGATGAAGAAGCCTTCCTTTAATTCAAAGATAACTAAACATTTTCAATTATGGCCATCCAAACGTGACGAAATGGAAAAAAATACAAATATTTTTTTTGCAAGAAGTTTTTTTTTGGGTACCTTGAATTTCGATTTGATGGGGTTCCGCATAATTTGAAATGTTTTTTTGGCTCCCTTGAATTTAGAATTAACAAGGTTCTACTGTGCACATAAAAACATAACTGCCACTTAAAATATGTATTAAATATCATCGTCATCATCTTCCCCTTGTCCTAGTAGGTTCGGGGGGCCAAAGACTCGACAAGGTGCTTCCATGATCCCCTGTCTTGCGCTGCTTCTGCTCGAGTCAACCAGTCCAGACCCATTCTGTTTTCAAATACATTTTTTTGTTGTTTCTCCCAGCTTAATCTGGGTCGACCCTCTGTCGACCGGCCGTCTTCCCTCTGGGGTTGCCAAGAGGATTCTTCTTGGTAATCGTTCCTCTGGCATTCGGAGCACATGTCCAAGCCACCTCAGTTGTGATTTTTCTATGTGCAGGAGTAGGGGCTCCATGCCGAGTGTGTGCCTTATGTCGGCACTTCTCACACTGTCCATCAGTGTGACTCCCGCTACCCCCCTTAGAAAACTCATCTCGGCTGCCTGAACCCTTGATCTCACTCTCTCCATCAGGATCCAAATTTGATGGCCATATATGGGTACCCTAGTGGATAAACCACGGGAGTCCAATTCTTGCTATTTTGAGTTAATAATGCAGATATTTTCATATAAAAATGTTTTATAAGTACACAAAACATTGAAGCCCGCATTCATTGAGTAAGGTGATTTTTCAATTGTAATAAAGATATGAAGTCCAATGTACGTTAGTGCAAAAACAACGTAAGTCCCAGATACATTATATTTTCAGCAAGGGAAAAAAATTACGGAACATTTCGTTAGTGCCAAAAACACGGGAGTCCCAACATTTATTGTTTAAGCTCTAACGATTAGTACCGAATTGAATCAATGTCAAGTCCATGCATGCACCAGGTTGATGTTTGACATTTAACACAGTGTAAAATCGATCACTAATTAATATTATTAAGGCTCGTATCTCAAAACTCCCAGCATACAAGTCCCATTACAGCAGGAATCTGACTACCAAAAAATACTTGGGAGGCGATTTTTATATACCTTGCATGATTTTTTTTTTAAATAGTGATGCGAATTCGGAATACGTGTCACATCAATATTCTTACTATTTTCAAACTAAGCTAAACGCTTGTGCTATAGGTATTGTATATATGTATATAAAATAGGACTAATTTGCTAGTCTGGAGTGAGGTTCGAACCCGCGACCTTTGGATCACGAGGCGAGAGTCCTAACACAAGACCAAACAAGCCAATGTTTGTGGAACAAATGTGTAGGTAAATATGCCAGAAATTCCAAAATTGTGCCTCTACAGGCATGTATTCAACAATGAGTTTAATTTGGGGTTCCACTTACCTAGTAAAGATACTTGCGACACCTGCAACAAACTTAATTGTCAAATTAAGGATGAAAATAACTTTGACAATAAAGTCAATTTGCAGAACGATCTAGAAGCGCACATCATGATGGCCTCTTTTAGATACGAATGAAAGAGAGAGGACAAAGCTATTGGGAGATCAAACCCAAAAGAAATCATAGTAATAATGTTCGATCTAGAGAAATGTCTTCCAACTCCATTCCTCGCCATAATAGCCAAAGCTTCTACCTTTGGAAATTGTGGATGCTCAATTTGACCATACACAATGATACGGATAAACAAACCACTGCTATGGTTTGGGATGAAACTAAGGGAGGCAGAGGGATAATGAAATTGGGTCTTTCCTATTGAAATGGGCACTCAGTGGTGTATTAAGTGGAACTAAAAAATTGATTGATTTGATTGAAAACTGGAACATGCTGATTGTGTTTGTGTATGTGTGGCTGATGCATAAGAACCCGTCTCTGAAGTGAATCAGCCACAAATTTTTACTAAGGGGGCATACCCGTACGGAGGTAGACGGGGATCACTCAATCATCGAAAGACAAAAAAAGGGGGTTAAAATCGTAACTCCATGGGACCGGTCCCAACTCATTGGAACATGTAAGAGGAGAAATCAATTTAAAGTAATAAATACGGGGTTAGAAGATTTCTTAAATATCAGAAAACTATGACATGGCCGGTTCTCCATTCGTTGCAAGGAAGAAAAATACTGAAGCATTCTACATCTCTGATGTCGTATATATTGAATTGCGATCCTCCAAAAAAGGATTTTTGTTTTACAAAAACAGTTTTGAAGGTGAATTTAACCCTTAACCACCTACCACATATTTTCAAACTACTAAATAACTACTATATTTGGAAAATGAGATCCACAAAAATTATCATGTAGAATAGGAACTTCTTACTACTTTGTTTTTAATGTTGAATAATTGGCAAACATAGAAAAAAATAAAAATTCTCCATTAAATCACAACTTAAAAAAAAATGCAGGCTCTAAATTTATAGTTTTTCACGTCAGCGAAAACACAGATTGTTTGAGCATTCAAGGCAAAATGGTGCTTTACATTCGAAACACATGTATTGTGTATTGTGTATTGTGTTTCTTTGTGTATTTGCAAGTTGAACAGTTTTTACGAACCGCCAACCTTTCTTCAGCACTGCTGCTACATGGAACTGCTGATGAAGTGGTCACGTTTCCGTGGAGAATATGTTGTATTTCACATTATTGCAATTTCACACGTTGCAATTTCACATTGCATTCGTCATTAAAAAAATGCTGCTAAATATCCAGAGAACAAGACAAAGAATTAAGCTCACTCTGATATGCTGGTTTTTTATCTTCTCTTCCCTGCACTATATTATGCTGAAAAGTTCTCAATCGTAAAAACAGTGGGGTAGATGACCAACGAAATTAATTCCTTTCAAAATAATTCTTCTTCCACAGTCTCCATCATCATCTTCAGATGAAAACTCTTCTTTTCCACGTAAAATTGAAGACAAATGATGTTGGGATGGAGAATTTTCTTAATCACCTAGTACAGTTGGCTCTTCGTGCTCGGAATCAGATGCACAACTTTTTTCCAATACATGATATAGCTCAACACGATCTTGACAGATCTTGTTCCAAACACCGCTCGATATTATTGTCACTAAGAGCCATTTTAAAAGAAAACCATAAGAAAACACGATTAAAAAAAATTACGTAACCACCTACCATAGGTCTTTCAGACTCCCTGCGATAGTTTTTTACTCACCTGAAGCAAACGCACGCACGTACGAGTGCTTGCGCGACACTTAGGGACGCGGGGAAAAGGTACAAGAATTAACAAGTTAGTACGAAACTTGGGCGCAAAAATATTCACGATTATCAATTCGACGGGGTCTGTGAGACGTATGGTAGGTGGTTAAGGGTTAAAGAAGTTGATTTAAGGAGTTAAGAAGGAAAGTTAGATCTTCTTCCATTAATTATCCAGCTTCTCTTCCCAAAATAAATTCCAATTTGCGCCCCATAAGCACTGCAAAATTGAATGATTTGTAAGTGCTCAAACAGTGGATACCAAGCGATTTCCATAATTTTTATGACCACGTAGCTTACCACATAGTATGTCATCGACAGATTTTCCTACAAGAGATCCTTCACAATTTTTATATTTAATCTTTTAATATTATAAGTTGAATTATAAATAATGATTGTTTTTTATAAATCCCTACCCAAATAAAAAAATGTTAGGTATGTAAAAATGCAGATATTTTTAGAGGATAAACAGCGGAAGTCCATTTTATCTCTAATTAGCCGTTGGAGATGATTCATTAGCAATTTTTTTTTTGTTATTTAATAGTGAAATGTAACCTATTAAGTGAAGAAAGTTCTTTACAGGTTGAAATTATTTCAATTATGTTATGATGTGTTGAAATCTGAATATTCACTAAATCTTCTCTCCTGCACATTTACGATAATGTGACTCCCGTGGTTTATCCACTAAGGTACGGATATTAGAGTAGGCCTGTACACAGATTTGAAAACAGTCATTTTTTTTGCCTTGACACTAAGCTCGGATTTTCTTATCACCGCACTATATAAAGAGCGTAGAATGCCGGCTGCAGCTCCAATTCTTCTATCTATTTCACTTTCCTGCCTCCCGTCGCTAGAAAATTCCACCCCAAGGTATTTGAATTTTTCGACTTGCTGTATTAAATATGTGCAAATTATTAGAATACTTCAAAATAATCTATTTGACAATTACAATATTTCACATAGGATGGGTCAATTTGTTTCGGCAAATTATAAAACAGAAACACTACATAAAATAGTAAAGAAGCTGGCACAGTCCACTTTTATACTGGATTGTAAACTGCCTAGCTGTACTAATTTACTAATATTTATTCCTATGTATCTTCATTTTAATTATCTCGTTTATTTCTAACTTTTTTCAGAGCCAATGAATCATCTCCAGCTGCTTCGTGGGTATCCGAAGATAAAACCAAATCATTTACAGAAGATAAACTTCAAAAACACAAGATGGCTTTACCGAGATCTGCAGAACACAGATTGAAACAAACATCTATCAACATGCTGAATGTTTCCCCGCATAAGAATTATGTCAGAAACAGAAGATATCCAAGAGGTGGGAAAAGAATGGATATTTTAAGGGAGACTTACAACTTGGAATGTGGCAACGGAGATGATAATTCCTGCCCCGCGCCATCCACCAAGAGTGATACACCTCCGGTAGAATTACCACAAAAATGCAATCAAAATGTTATAATTTTATCTAATGAAGTTGTACAAACGCATATTATGCCTAACAATGGACCTTTAGTGATTCAGAAAGCTGAAGAATCCACTGTGCAACAACCAAAGGTAAATTCTCACAATGTCTCAGTTGATAAACCGACCGAAGTACTTAATTCTCTGTGTGATAAAAATTCTACTGGAGAAACGCAACAGATTGATGGTGTTCAAGGAGATCCGGTTGGTGGTCCTTCGGTTAACACCGTCAATCAACGAACTGTAGTAGGTTCCACCATTACTGACCCTAAGAAAATTAGCGCAGCGAGCGTGATTGCGTTAACCGGAAATCAAAAAGATAGTCGGGATACCGATAACACAGGCATGATTAAAAGTGCACCTAATGTGGACCTCCCCATACATTCGGGGAATAACTCTTTTAATTCATTTTATAGAGTGCCTTTTGTGCCGGGAAAGATTCATTACTTGAATGTACATAATTCCGGAAACCAGGCTACGGAAATACATCCCTCAGTGTCCAGAGCGACAACAATGCCTGAGCCGCCGTACGACACTTCAGTGTCACAGGATACATCAAGACTCCGATCATTTAGAAGAAATGTAGTAATGGGAAAGCCTCCCGATCTAGTCATAAGCAATGGAAAAGTTACGGGAGTTCAAGCCGTTACAACGCAAGTTACAACGCAAACATGTTTTTCCAAAGAAGAAATTATGAAAATGCCGACAGTCATAATGTTACCGCGTTTACAGTTCAAAACTCATCCTGGTAATTATTTTTTCTTTATTTTTCGTTACCACTTCATTCATCAATAGAACATAATAAAAATTGAATTTAAGGGGGCTCAAGTAATAATTTGCAAATTACTGGTAAGGCTGGACATCCGTTTCGCAAACTATCGAATCTGTCAAATTACGTCGATAGATCATGCGCTTTCAAGCCGTGCGCGGGATGCCATCTGAGCGTAAGTCTAATAAAAATTACACTTCCGTCACATATTTACGTACACGTTGCTAAAACAGTAAGGTTTTGATAGAAAGATATGATAATATACTCTTCGAAATCGAGCGCTAGCGAAATACCATGCGGAATACCCAGGCGTCCCCTTGGAACTACTATCTCTGTCAAAATATTTACTTATTTTCCGTAAAGAATTTGAGAAACATTAATAATTCTTTACGGAATTTTTAATTTCTTAAAATTTTAAATCAATGCATATCGTAATATGACAATCGCAAAACAATTACGCCCACGCGCATACCACGTATGTCAAAATCAGGGTTCGAAAAAATTTAATTTTAATACTAAAAATCAAAAAATCAGATTTTTTAATATATATCCGATATATATCAAAAATTGGATATATATCCAAACTTCTTTTCTATTTTTTTGCACACGTGAATTAATACAAACTCGAAATAATTGGAAATTTTTATTTATTTTGTACATGAATTATTATTTATTAGATAAATGAATTGCATACTGAAAAAAGCTAATATATGGAATTATTATATCCAGGATTCGAGGATATATATCCGCGGATATATATCACTATATATACATCACAATAATCACGATATATATCACGATATTTATGGCTCGATTTTTATTTTTTGATATATATCCAAAAAACTTTCTGCATTCGTTTATAGATGGCGCTAGTTGTATTTTAAAAAGTGCTACAGGTTATTTTTTTTGATATCTGCGATTGTTACTAGATGGCGCTTGTTGTATTTTAAAAAGTGCTATGGTTGTTTTTTAGTTTATCATTTTACGTATAATTTTTTTATAACGTTTTTGGTATAATCATTTTACGGCATTTTCAAAGGTCATAAATAAACTGGCGGACAGAAAAATGCCTTACTTTGAAATTGATTTGTATTTTGAAAGTAATGAATGAATATTTTCAAATTTTGGCTTAACGGAGTTCTGTCACTTTTTTCCAAGGAGATGTGAAACTTTTTTCTTAGACAAATTATTACAGTTTTTTATTGATAATTGTTTTTTTCAGATTCAGCAAAGCCTGATCAGATATCTACCGCTGACAAGGAACCAAAGAGTACGTCGAGCGGCACCGGCGAATCGAGTAAAAATATTAAATCTGCCAAAACACGCAGCACTAAACCTGACAAGAGAACTCGTACTGTAACGACGAATAAACCAAAAATAAACTGGTCTGTAAATACTTTGACAAAAAACTCTGCTCAAGAAGCGTCGGGAATCCAAACACTGGCGGATGTTGCTTCCACCCTACATCCTGTAACTAGTCATCAGACAAAACCTTTAAAAACCTACAAGAATTGTCATTCCTCTAAGGAGTCCCAAAAAGTTATAGCTCAAACCCATTTTTCTGTGGCCGTTAAAGCCCCCCCGACTTGTACTACATCCACAGTGGAAAGTCATGGAAATGTGATAAAACCACAGGGTCTTGGAGGATTAAATATCTCAACAGATAACATTCAGAGTAATCCTTCCTCCGAAGATGACCGTTTTGTCATTGATGAAGAACAAAAGAATGTTGAAGTAATTCAGCCACCCGCTTCTGCGTTAGTTGAGAATAAAGATGATAACGTAATCAGTGCAGGCAATGATACAGTCTCTACGAATGTTGCAATAAATAGTCAAGAATCTGATGTTATAGAAGGATTGGATATTAAAAGAAATACTCCAGATTTGATTATAGGCAAAAGATCCAGTGTTTCCACTCCCAGGCGGAGCTTTTCACATGTTAGAGTCTTGGATTTCAATACACCTCCGCGAATTTCGAGCGAAGCAACGCGGAAGACGCAAAGTTCTCCCAAACAATCTCTCGCTCACAAGTGCCGTGATACTGTCCAAAAATCACACAACCTCAGGCCTAAAGCTCATAATGTTAAATCTCAACTGTTTCCGACAATACCCGAGAAGCAGAGCACGTGTAAAGTTATGAAACCACGTAGATCACGCAGTAAGAGTAAGGATAAGATAGCCACAGAGGCAATGGTTAGCAATGTTTGGGATGATGTGCAGGGGATGGGCCAGATTTTAAAAGATGAACATAGCGCTGTTGAGAGTGATTCGGTTAAGGAAAAATCTAACAACAACAATGATTGTTTGTCTAAAGTTAACACGGATGAATTGCCAAGCACAAATATACCTGAAAATGCAGACAATCAAATAGAAAATACACAAAAGGACACTAAAGACAAAAAGAAACTCAGTGACAGTGAAATAGAGAAGAAAGAAAAGGAAAAAGAAGCTGCAATTGAATGGGCTCGGATACGAAATATCGACAAGAGATGCTGGGATCAAGAAATGAGATCGATTGTTTCACTCTCTCTTCCAGTAGCCATTCCTAAAACAAAACAGATAAAGAAAGTAAAAAGAAGAATCACTAAAAATTGTATTCCCACTAAGGTATCGGCAGATAAAGATGAGCTTTCCAAGAGTACCGAGGATGAGGGAAAATTGTTGGAAAAAGCCCTCAATAAAAGTCCCGAATCACCATTGAATAAAAATGAAAACATAGCTGAAAATACCAAAGAAGAGAATTCTACCGCTCCGAGATCAAGTCGGTCGATGGTTGATATAGGATTAAATCCTAATCAGAATGATAATTTGCATAATGCAGAAGTTGATTCAGGCTTGAACACTCAACCCCTTTGTAAAAAATCTTTGATTGTCATAGACGTGTGTGAAGAAAGTGGAGATTGTGTAATCGTTAATCAGGACTCTGATATTGCACCACACAATAATGATTTAAAAGTGGTGAAATGTGCTGCCTCAAATCAAGAGAGCGATCATATGAGTAATAAAGACTATCTTCTTCATCTCAAACATTTAAGAGACTCCATTAAAGAAAAGACACAAGAAATGAACGAGAGTTTGTCGCCATTTAATGCCTCCAAAGAAATTAAAAGCAAACCCATTATCAAAGCTAAAACTAGTTTAGAAGGTTCTAAACACAGTGACTCCTCCGCACACTCCTCGAAAAAGAGTAAAGATTTGAAAGTTGGACATTCTTATCAAACTAACGAAAACACAGCGGAGAACGCAGACATGGCAGGACCATGTAGCTCGAACATCCAACAGGCTAAAGAGGTTAAACCTAAAGAGCACCGTGTTGAAATAATTGCTGAACCCCCAGTTCCTCCTGTAAAAATAACTCCGGACATGCCAAAAGAACATGACTTCAACCCTTTAAGTGCTAAGTGTAATTTGGCATCCCTGTTGGATACCCCGTTCAAATGTGGAATTTTAGATTTACATATGGAAACGCCAAAATTCATCAGTCCAGGTTTTTTTAATGATATTGGAATGTCTACCTTTAAACTCTTAGACATGCCAACTCCAAATTTTCCGACTCCTCGAGTTGCCGCCAAAGATTGCACACCTGGTTCTTACTCTTCTCGCCCGACCGATTATTCCGGCAGTAGTTCTTACTATAAACCGGATGAAATAGAATTTAGCGTCGACGTTGCGGGACCATCTCGCACAAAGAAAGCTCCAGTTCGTCCGCTAACTCCCCTGAAAGAGAAGGAAGAAGAAAGCGACGGAGATACTGTCCCACAAAGAATACTGAGGCCGAGAGGCGCACCAAAAGTCTACTACCCCCCGGCCCATCCCAAGGTCACTTCCAAAAATACTTCCATCGAAACAAAATCCGATAAATCTGAACATATTGAGACGAAAACTAAAACACCGGCAAAAATAATTGAACCAGTGGATATGAACGTTTCTTCAGATAGCAGTAGTAGTAGTTCTTCCTGTTCAACCTGTCAGTCTAGTAATGATGACGAGACACTTTCGGAAATAAAAAAATCAATGGCAGCCTCTCCTATTGTTACGAAAAAAAATGTAAAAAATACTTCTTCAGATATCCAAACGAAAAAGTACTCGACGTCCACACCAAATCCAAAAAATTTAAGAAGTACAAAAAGGATTAAGAGGCTGGCAGATAATAGTTCTACATCAAAAGTTAAAGCAGCTTTGGAAGACTTGAAAAATAAACGATTGAAGGCAATTAGTAAGGTTAACTCAACCAAAATTACTCGTCAAACATGTTCATCTGGTAATAAAGATGATTCAATAGATAAAACAAATGTAGCCTCTCCTATCGCCACGCAACAAACTGGTAAAATTCCTCCTTTAGATACACAAAAGTCCTCAACATCCGAACCAAATTCAAAATGTGATAAAAATGAATGCAGTACAGAAAGTGACAAGACAGTAAATAATAACAATCCATCGAAAGTAACTGAAAATTTGCAAAGATTAGAATTGGAAGAAAAACGATTGAGGGTCATCAGTAAGCTCAATTCATCTAAATTTCGTCCATTGAAAAAGGATTCCAAAAGTACAGTTATCCAAAAAAAAACTGGTCAAGGTTCGAAGAAGAGTACGAAGTCAAATTTGTCAAAAGAAAACATTAAAAATCCTTCACCCGTTGAGAAAGTATCAGAAACCAGTCAGCAGAATTCATTATCAAATAAGTCGTCTGACGCTTCAACCAGTCAAAATAAAGTTACCGATAAACTTACCGTCTCTACTTTAAAATCCAGGAGAAAATCTTCTACACCGCGTAAATTAGCCAAAGTTTTACACGAACCTTCGAATGACGGTTGCTTGGCGACTGAAAAGGAGGAAATATCAAAGAAATCGACTGTGAATCACCCAACTGAAAAACAAACAGAAAATAACAAAGAGAAAAGAGATGATACAGAAATAAACCGGAAATTATCTTCGTTTGTAGAGAAAGGTGATGTAGATAAATGTCGAAATGCCGATCATCAAAATAGTGTTCAAACTAAACTCCTCGAAGGCTCTACTGCTTTAGTAATCATAAATCATTCTCAACAATCACTTTCGCCCAAGTTGGCTGACAATCTTGTAAATGAAGAAGATTTTGTAACATTACATTTAAGTTCAGATGAAGCAGATTTAGAATCTTCTGAGAGGAAAGCTAACGAAGTCGACGGCAGCGATTCTGATATAGATAAGATTCAACAATTCATCGCTAACTGTAGTAAAGAAAGTGTAATAAAAACTCAATTTCAAAAGAATTTGGAGAAGGAAGGTTTTAATCCATTGATTGCTAAAAAAATTGAACGAGATCTCACCGATTCTGATGTTGGAGGTGATGACACTTATTCACCTAAGCGTCTTAATGCATCTGCAGTATTAAAATCTGAAATCGGAGGAAATCACGATGAGTTTTTGGAAGATTCCGCGAAACCATCAGAGATGCTTTCTGATGCTTGTGATGCAGCGACTGAAAATAATAATGAAACCCAAAATAGCCTCGAGCATACAAAAAGCCACTTGAAATCACCGAATAAAGTATGTAATTTGAGTGAGGTAGAAAATAATGAGAAAAATAATTACAAGCATGAAGAATTTAGTGAATCAATAGCAAACAAAGAAAGAGATAGTATTGCCAAAAATACGCATAAGGACGCAGCTAGTGAAGATCAATCCACAGTTCACAAATGTAATGATGGTAATGATAATGATCATTTGCCTGCAGTTGAATCTCCCCGTATTTCACCTCCCGCTCATTCTACACCTATGGAGAGCAGCCATGCTCCGTCAGTTATTGATGATCAATTTTCAAAATCTGCTGACAAACTTTCATCCAGCGAATTGAGCAATAAGAACTCTTCAGCAAGTTGTAGTAAAACTAAAACTCATTCTAAAACTCGTTACAGAGCAAAGGAACCAATTAGAAGTAGTAAAAGAAAAAGCCCCTATAAAATTAAAAGTCCTATTGCGAAAAAGAATAAACTCAAAAGTCCAAATAAAAAATCTACAAGTACCATTAGTAAAATCAGCCCCAAGGATCGTAAAAAAATTAATAAACCAGATGGAATTAAGAAGAACCATAGTCATTGTAAAAATAGTAAAGCTTCTGTAAAAGATGATGAACATTCTAAACCAAAGCGCGGTCAAAACAAACATATTGAAATGAATTCAGAGAAGGAAGTGAAAAATGAAATGTGCGACGGTACTGCAGCCGAGAGTGCTGTTGTATGGAGCAACTTTGAACTGAACGCCTCGAGTCCTGGATTTGTGGAAATTATATTTGAAATGCCAAAAAAGAAATGTAAAAAATCTATTCGGAAATCCTTTGACTCTAGTACATATACATTAAGCGCAACCATAGTTAATTCCGAAACACAGTCGGAAGAAGTTCGTTCTGTTCATGTCACAGAATTCAAGGACTTGATAACGATGGATCCAAATCCAACTTTAAGAGGCTTCATGCGGAGCGGTGCGAAGAAGAAAGATTTGCAGGCACGAAAACGGAAATCGAATGCAAAAAAAAGTATGAATAAGACACCGCTTGATTTATTATTAGATGAAATGTCCGATTCCTCGCCAACGAAGAGTATACAAGATATTACCAATCTCAAAAAAGACACACACGAACAAAACGAAACACAAAACATAGAAAGCGTACATCGTATGAGGAACGAGTCTGAAACAATAACAGCTGTCAGTTCAATTCTGACGGAGGAAGAACGTTCTAGGAATGCATTTTTTCCATACTTCCTAAGTACAGATAATGTTGATGCTGCTTGCGAGACCTTGACTAAAGCTATTATCGAGGATGAATTTATTGAAAAATTGAATGAACAGGAACCGACGAGCGCTGACGATACAAAAATAGAAACTAGCCAAGAACAAGATGAGAGTGACGGTTTGATGAATTTTTCGTGTGTAAAAATTTCTCCGTTAAAAACTGCATCAAAAAAAGTTCATATATTTGAAAATAAAACTGGCGAAGAGAATGAAAAAAGGAAAAGACAAGACGAAGAGGAAGAAAAGGATGCTTCAAACGTTAAGAAGCCCAAGTTTACTCCGCAAAATCTCCTCAAAGAGATAAGTATAGAATCTGTATTGAAGAAGTTACATGGTCCTAATTAATAAGGGTTCCTAGATATAATTTTAACTTTCCCGGTGCCAGGAGCCCTCTAGGATGTTGGGTTGAATGTAAATTGTGAAAATACATGTTAGCTTGTATTCATGTAGGTATTGTATTATAATAGTTTTAAGGTGGTACCAATATTTAGACTTAAGTTTTGTATTATTTTTATATTGACATTTGAATGTACCTAATCTATTGTTATTGTTATTTATTATTCACATTGAGCAAAATGCTTAAATCATAATTAATATTATGATTGTGTTGATTTGTATTAGAATATATATGATCAGTTTGTTTATAGGAATTATTATATTGTAAATAAAAAATCTCGACAAAGATTCACTGTAATTGATACATTTTCTATTTGACATACATTATATTTTTGTCTTATGGCTAAAAGTACTGCTTTAAAAAGAGATTTATGTAAAAATGTTTTTTTTTTATATATATATTGTAAATGTGTGATTTTTGTACATACCTGTACATACCTATAAATTATCTATAAAACTATTGATGGTATGTATCATACGAAATTTTTGATAAACTTGAATAAAGTTGTACAGGTAAAATACAATTTGTTTTATTGTTCAATAAAGATAACGTTTGCTCATCTCGATTTGTGCGCACGGTGAAACTCGGTCATGCCCTTAGAGTATATATGTTACACTGAATCTGTTTTTTTAGTGAGTCCATATATTCACTGACATTTTAGAGAAATTATATACAAGATCATTCTTATAATATCCAAACAGATTTTCACCAATAGAAATGAATAAAATATTTTAACTAATACAATTCCAGTGAATTTGTTTCCGAACTGTCATTTAAATAAAATTTGTTCACGATCGCGCGCACTTCTTGAAGCATAGACAATATAAACCATCTTTATTTTGCACGCGAACGCACGCATGAAAAGTATAAAGCCGGCACTTCACTTCGCAATTATTGTTTTATGAATTTAAGAATGTTATATACTTACGCACAACCAGCGTCGCCAACTCTATGTATTTTTACGTAGATCTACGTACTTTAAGCTTTTCATGCAATCCTACGATCTTCAGTCCCAGAATCTACGTATTTTGTATGAATTAACAAAATTACAAATTGTACAATTTTACAAAATAACAGCTCATAAGGCTGAATGAAAAATAATTTCCTTTTCATTCGTGAAAAAAGCTAATAAATGTTCCGTTTCTTTCATACTACCGCAGACTCCTTCGCCAACACAACACTCGTGTCATTTATTCCATAGAGCTGTGACTATGTAAAACGAAATGTCTCGTCTCGAAGGGAGAAACTTACATAACCAAAGTGTAATCTAATCTGTAAACTTAACCTAAAAATAATAATGAGTGGTTTTGATTTTTATCTTCCGATATTGTTCAGCTTTCTGCTCAATTTAATTGAACTCAATTATAGAGATAAGCAGTGACAGTGCTGAAGAGCGGAATGTTACTCCCACTAAAAAAAGAAAGCTGCATTATGAACAAAAATATTCACACTTGTGGGAAACAGACAAAAAAATTTCGCTTCCCCTTTGAAGATGAGCGGAGGCAAAGGCTGAAGAACTTAAGGTTATTAAACCCTGAGACATTGATGGACCCAAATACTAAACGTTCTGTACCATCTATAGTTCATTTGGGGCAAATGTTTCCAAGTAATATTTATATCCTTAACTTCAAATATTTTATTAATGAGTTGAGTCTGCTACACTTTACTTAGTTTTCATTTAACTATCTTTACTTTCAAGATTATGTCCAACAAACCTGACGGAGCTAGACCGGGAATGGCGAGCTCTTAGAAATACAAGTCTCCCATTTCAAGAGGAACAGATAATTAAACCAGATGATTTTTGGCTTCATGTGTCTAAAATAAAGAGCGATTCGTCGCAAACATTTCCTTTACTGGCCCAATTCGCTCACATTGCCACGTAGCAGTGCAAACGTCGAGCGTCTGTTTCTTATGAAAACAGACATCAGAAATAGACTTTCTACTGAAACTCTAATAGGCTTACTTTACACGAAAAGTGGCTTAAAAAGAAACCGCGAGCCTTCGCAGGAACGCATTAAATATTTTAATAAATATATGTATAAATTTCATTAATTTACCTGAAACTAATAATGAAAAAAAATAACAACAAAACACTTGTTTTATTCAGTTTTACCTACCCTAACCTCTTCATTTCACTCAGAAAATAAGGACGTAGATCTACGAACTTTTTACAAGCAAAATTTACTAATTCTACGTAATTTTCTAATGTGGTCTACGCCTTTTTCAAAATCTGAGTTGGCAACACTACGCACAACCAAAATGATATCATTTGATAATAAGACAGATAGATATAGGATACTTTTGGTTTAGATCCAGATTGAAATTGAACTAAGTACATAACTTCAATCAAGCGATGCGAGTTTTGTGAACAGAATTTTATGAATTTTGCAGACACTGATTATGGATTACGGAAACATGGAAGACTTCAAAAGTTACTCCCATACATAAGAGTGGCTCTAAGTCGTCCGTAGAAAATTATAGACCTGTAGCTGTTCTCTCTGCCCCAGCTAAGGTATTTGAAATCATAATAAGTAGAACCGTCGCTTCCCGAGTAGAGCCATTTATAATTGATCAACAACATGGATTTAGGAAAGGCCGCTCGGTTGAGACAAATTTGATGGTCTTCACAAATTACGTCACGGAAGCTCTGGACGCGGGACATCAGGTAGACTGTTCATATAATGACTTCGCCAAAGCCTTTGATACAGTCAACCATGATGTCTTATTGAAAAGGTTGTATGAGATTGGTTTCTCGGATGGTATGCTAAAATTAATGTCGAGCTACCTCCAAAATAGGAACCAATACGTCTCCTACGGCCTATTCGCGTCAGAGTGCTTCTTTACCTTCTCGGGTGTCCCATAAGGATCTAACCTGGGTCCATTGTTGTTTTCGATTTTTATTAATAATATAAAAAATGTAATCTTAAACTCGCGCTTTCTGTTATTTGCGGATGACTTAAAGCTTTTCTTAAAGGTATCAACTTTGGACGATTTTCGTCTTCTCCAAGCAGATATATCAAATATATGTGAATGGGGAAGACGAAATAAACTTTTGTTTAATGTTTCCAAGTGTTCGGTTACCTCCTTCACTAGGGCCCAAAAAACTCTATTTTTTCGCTACAAAATGAACGACCAAAATCTGACAAGAACATCGAATGTTAAAGATCTAGGTGTTAGATTTGTAAGCAACCTAACATTTCACGATCACATAGAGACGATCAGTGGTAATGCTTTGAGAATGTTAGGATTTGTTCTGCGTACTGCCAGGGTTTTCGAGAATACCCGCGTACTCAGAACTCTTTACAACTCCTTGGTGCGGAGTAGACTCGAGAGTGGCTCGATGATCTGGGGGCCACATGAGGGCAAGTACTCTCTTATGGTGGAGAAAGTCCAAAAGAAGTTTCTGAGATATCTCTACATGAGAGAGTACGGGCATTATCCTTGGCTTTACCCAACCGAGTTTCTCCAGGGTATGCTTGGCTACAATAGTTTAGAGACTAGAAGGAATGTGTATTTGATTACACATTTTTATCGATTGTTGCGCGGTATGATCGATAATCCTGAAATTATGCAGAGCATTGGTTTGTATGTTCCTGATAATTACACTAGACATCGTCAGCATAGATTGTTTCACATTCCAATATACAGGACCAACCTGCCGATGGTTATGCCTGTTGGAAGAGCCACAGCTATGCTGAACAAAATTGCTTTGGGTATTGATATATTCCATGTGTCTGAGGGGGTTTTCCGAAGCGGGATTCTCCTACACCTTTGACCAGATTTTGTTATTTTTAATTTATTAAATATTTTCATTTTTGATATATACTTCCTAATATGTATGCCTTAAACATTTTGTTTGTCATGTACATATTATCGTGAAATAAATTGAATTGAAATTGAATTGAAAATTGAAAATTGAAATATTCTGTACGGGTTTTGTTGCGGACGTCAGGACAGGATTTTTGCAGGCCAGATATATTTTTGATATTATATTTGAAAATAATGTTCAAGGTATTTGGATTATTGATATTTTAAATGCTTACTTATACCTAATGCCAAAAAGATTTTTTTTACCCATGAAAATCCTGCCCGGAATAATTACCGAACAGTGCCTAAGTAATGTTTATCTAAACGAAACCAAATTCCATAATATTACAAATATGCATCCTGGCTCATATGTTCTATGATTGTCAGATGCCTGATAAATAAAAATTGTGCTCAAATTTAATATCTTTTATTGTGAGATCTATTTTTCATTTTCAGCAATAAATATAATTTTATTTTTCGAAAAAAAAAGATTTTTTGTTCCCGCAGTCGTCAGATATCTAAAAAACCCAAGTGCGCGATTTCTCAGCCGACACCTTATTTCGCGATACGTATTCGTTTTGCGGTGTCGCTGTCCTATTTTAATTTAGGAGTTAAAATAGGACCGCAAAATGAATAAAAATCGCCTAGTGAAGTGCCGGCTTTATACTTTCTATGCTTTAAGAATTACGTGTACAAATTGATGGTTTCACCGATATATTGTCTATGCTTTGAGTAATGCGCGCATTCGTGAACAAAATATATTTTCACGGATAATGTGTAGTGAATCTGAGAATTCGTTGATTTACATGTTTTCACTGCCCAGACTCTGCCCGACCGGGAATAGTACATTTCTACTAGTGAAAGTAAAGTCTCACTAAAAATGCAAATTCGCTGTAACATATATATATGAAACTTAAAAAACATTATTTTAATGACGCCCAATTTTGCCCAGGATAATCCGCATCCCGGTTAATCAGATACTGGATAGTCGGGATATATTGTATTATACCTGGCCCAAGTATCCACCATATTCGTCTTCAAGTGGAACTCCCCCATGCTTCATCATCCACTGGTACGATCTAAAGTCCTCGCCACCATCACATCCGTTATTGCCATAACTGAAAAATTACAGACATATTATATTTCCTCAAAATATTAAAAAATAGAAAGAAAATATCAAGCATTTTGTCACTATTTAATATTGACTAAAAAAGACCTTAGTTGAAAGAAATGAATGGTCATTACCCCCAAGAACAGTCGATGAGGGCCTGCTGACTCAGTCTCATCAGGTGTCCACCGTTGTGGAGGAACAGGGCGCCTTCTATCGTTCCAATTGTACCAAACGACCAGCAAGATCCGCACACTGATTGATCTGATGGAGGAAGCACAAAAAATGTTCAAAAGTTAAATTAAAGTAATTAATCGGGACAATCATCTTGTACTGCTTCAGATGGTAAGTAAAAATAAAAAAAGTCTGTGAGTGCGCAGCGGAGATCCGCTCGACATGGGAGTGACCAGCTTCAAAGATTATATGACTCTTCTTCGTGTGCGAGCTAGTAATATATACATCATTTGAGATAATTGCAGAAGGTCGCAGACAAGACTTTAACTGATTTCAGTATTGCGCGCTCTCGAATATCTGCATTCACAGAATGTTAGCCCAATTGTTCAACCTGACCCAGCAATATTGCCAAAAACGCTTCTTGACCCACAATGTTTTGTCGACATTGACTGACATTAATTGCAGCATGGAATTGGGTCAAGTATGCACGATAAACAAAAATATGATATTGAATGAAAAAAAAATAAAAGCATTTGTGACAAAAAATGCACAGTCAGTCTATATGCTGAGGTGATCCGGAAATTGGACCTGCTTGTGCGGTGTGAATGAAGAAATCCCTATGTTTATACCTTTCACGGGAGTAACCGCACCCAAAAGCCTCCAGTCCCATTCACTCGGAATCTCATCCTTGACTCGCGCTAAGTGCTGCGCCGTGTACGGGAACGGATTGGCACCGTTGTCACGGGTGGTGTATTGCTTTCCTCGCAGAGCGGCAGTCTCGAGGTCGGACCGGTCGGCCAGGTGGTTCACGGTGAGGGAGTAGCCGAGACTCGCTCGGTTCAGAGAGTGGATAAACCTGGTAATAAATGTAATTGCACTCTGCTATATTTGAATGCGAAATGGAATTTTGGACATGGAACGAATAGGAATAACCCTACCATTTGTATTGTGACCTAAGTTAGCTTAAATCATCATCATCTCCATTTCATCATTATGCAGTAGTTTCTCCATATGAATTATGTAGTTCCTAGCTGAGAACTAAGGCATTCAGGAAGTATGGAAAATACCGTGCGAAATTAGCACTAACTACAGTAAATACCAGGGGCATGCAGTGAGAACAAGAAGCATGACTTTTATTTATAGATATATTTGTAAAAAAATCAAAATTAAATATTTATCTGACAGAATATTATGAAATATTAAAATCTGAATATGTTAATTATTGTGATAGAATTATGAGATGATATGTTACGGTTTCTTTTCAAAATATATACTTAGGAAAAAGTCATGCTTCTTGTTCTCACTGCACGTCCCTGCAGAATACACATTCCACAATTAGAAATTTATACGATTTGAAATGTACACGATTTGAATAACACTGATGAATTTTAATTTGAAATGACATTGTCCTACATCATACAACTAAATTTGTCTTTATATACATAAATAAATGTACGCGAGCCTTCTGGTTTGTGTATTCTGGGGTATTATGCCATGTTTTTACGACCTTTTTGCTAGACGTTTTGGATCCCATTGCAGGATCCATCATCAGGGCTGATGATGGGCAGAAAGGTCGTAAAAACACAGCTGAATATCCCAGAAAACATAAACAAAAAGATTCTAAACAGTCATGAAAACCTAAGAACATTCTTAATATACCTGAGATTTTGTCTGAAGATCTCTTTTCTTTGTGTATGTTCCATATCGTCTCGGTACGTTTTCTTGTGCTTGTTCTTGAACCTAAAACCAAAACAATACATCGATATAACAAAGCATCTCTGTTCAGCAATAAAAATCTAGAAATAACAGTCGGTGACAGGATGGTCAATGGCGACAAGGTATAGACGTACCAGTATAAATTGGCGTGCGAGGGAGGGCGTCCCTGTCGCGTAACAGAAGTTGCCAGGGTGTAAATTTAGTACACAATACATGATGTACAGAATGTCCGGTGACCGGTGTCGGGAGATAATTCAGTGTATATTGGAGATCAAGATGTCACAGCTCACGCTCAAATATGATATTGAACTGAATGACAGGGCGGGGGATTACCGCCGGGTGCGGGCAGGGCGGGTTTTAGTTCCAAAGTCGCCGTACGCCAATATACGTTGGGCAAGCAATAGAAAGGGTGGACAGATTCACATATCTTGGCACAGATATCAACGAAGAAAACAATTTACCTGTTGAAATTAACAAGCGCACCCTGAAAGGCCCAAGAGCTGAGGCCTCCAGGAGGAAATTTCTAAAATCGAAATTCCTATGCAGAAACACTAAATTATGTGTCTACAATACTATATCAATAGCATATGGAGCGGAGTCATGGACAATGGTCCTTAAAGAAAAGGGGAAGCTCTTCTGGTTTGAAAATTAAGTACATATTAAGGACAAGGCTGAGACCTAGATTAGGTGTTGCAATAGGCACGTGGAGGCACAGAAGCAATGCAGAAATTTATAACCAGCACCATCAAATCTAGCTGACTAGCATGGATAGGACATGTATGTCGGGCAAGCAGCGACAGTCATTAAAATGTAATGGCTAACCCAACTGGATGCAGACCGCTGGACAGACCCAGACAGCGCCTCATGGATAGTGTACTGGCTGATCTGGAGAAGCTAGGGAAGAAGGGATGGGAGAAGAAGGCAATGTAAGTGGAAAGACACCATCGAGGAGGCTAGATAGGTTAACAACCGATGCAATTATTAATGAAGGAATTTATTGGGAAACCACTGAACCCAAACACACCTGTCACAATATACACGCCAAGTTAATATTAAAACTTCAATATTGTTTCAGCTTTTCAAAAATGTCATGTTTGTTTTGTAATATTGTCACATTTGATAACCGCAACAATAAATGATAAAGGTTAAGAGAAATTAAACATTGAAAAATAGTAAGAGTAGCGTTGCGGTGTTGCCAATATATAAATTCTGGAAATGATTAAAGTTAATTTTAAAATACAAGGCAAAAAGCTAATATAGTATTTATCTCTCTTTATGTGCTATTTTACACATTCATATTTTCAACACTACAACACACCAGTAAGTATCTCAGGTGAGTTAGTCAGTTTAATAATAAAAACTATTAAATACTCATGTTATTTAGTGCCTTATTTATAAAAAAAAATGACTCGTACTTAATACTTTTGCGATACGCATTTTCCTATATGTAACTAGGAAATTAAAACAGATAGGACTTCAGTGCAGTGTTTAATGTATTGGCGAGGTATATAGCACTAATCTGTATGTGTTACCTTAAAACTTTTATTTTTGGCACTTAGTGCTTGATTTATTTCTAGTATTCATATTATCTGGGAAAGTGCAATACTGCGTCTGAACTAAAGGTGAATTAAACAAGTACTTTAGAGTAAACGTTACAAAGAGTACGGGTATAGGCCCTTTCTAAACGTGCAATTAAGTTAGTGTGGGGGTACAGAGCGTAATACGTGCATTGTTTTGTTGTGTTAAGTTTACGGATATGCCCCTCTCGTATCTGTAAACTCAACACAATAAAACAATGCGCGTATTATGCACTGTACCCACACTAACTCAATTGCAAGCTTATATGAAAAGACCTATACATAGAAGTAACGGCTATAACTAGCCTTTACCGTTAAATTGCAGAAAGTGGGAGACTACATATGTAGATATGATCAATAAAGAGAAGCTACAAAAGATAGAGATGGAAAATGCCTAATTGAACACTTGCACATTAACACATGACTTGACAATAATCGGCAAGACTCTAACCTGATCTAACATAACCTACCTATCGAATTCCTCCTCCACGTGCTGTGTGTTTGCAGGGTGAACGAATTCTCTCATGGGGTTGAATGTGTAGAAGTGCTTCTCTCCCGGTCCGGGGAAACCAATGCACTTCAAATCTGAAATTACATTTATTTTTAAAAATTGGCACATTTTGGCAGCGAGCTTCCGATAAATATAAATACCATGTCTAAATAATCATAATGGATAACGAAGATGGATTATAGATGAAGCTATTTCATTTATTTATTTAAACGGTTTGAAATAACCTTTTACAATAGAATATTCTTACCTTAATTATTTTTACTCCGTACAGTTGTAGTTTCATAATGATATTTAGGAGTTAAACAATATTGAGAATAAAGAGATTATGATAGGATTTTAACAGTGTACGTAGGAAATAAATATACACATTATTTAAGAAATTTTGACATAATTTATGCGAGATTACTTTATTTACTCTTCAAGAAACAGTAACAGATTGTAGACTTAACGCTAAAAATGTCTACATTTTTGTACGTTTCCGATTCTCAGAATTCTACAGAGCGGTGAATTATATTCAGCATTATGGGAAAATATGTATGGAAGTCTTCTTTGGGTGTCTACAGGTCTTACGACTCATCATAAGGCTGGCCTAAATGATGACTTTACACAATGTAATATTCACCGATTCGACCCATAATCAACCACATCTATCAAATTTTAAAAGCTAAAAATAATGACTAATTTTTGGAGTGCTATTTTTGCCAAAATTTAAATTTAAATTTATGGATACGATTTTTTAACCCCCCCTGGGCCGCGGACGCACATATCCGACAGGCACAAAATAATTTATTTATCGACGGCCGCGTATCGAATTTGAAAAACGTAATTTTTTCCCAATAGAGAAATCCTGTTGTGACCTGTCGTTCCATTTTCAACTCAAAAACATCACCGATTATATTTTAAATCAACAATCAAAACGGAAGTTTTTCTGCCGTCAAAATCGTATAGAGAAGTTGTAGATGTCGCCCCGATCGCGTGTTGTGCAATCGAAATTCAAATATTCCATTGTCAAGGTCACGCGCAATGTGCGCGGGAAATACGATTTATTTTTTTCGATTTTCGATTTATTTGTACACGTATATACAAATATATACGATATGTTTTGCGATATTTGTCAGTTTTTGTTTGTTTATGATTCAATTGAATACTAATAGTGATTTATTAACAAAAATACACGCAATTTTGTTGCGTTTATTTGAAATATGTGTGTGTGTGAAAGTGTATCATATTTATGTGTTATGAGTGCGATGCCCCGTCGTGTGCCGTGCCGTGCAACAAAATATATCACACAGAAGAAGATTATTATTATTAATAGTAGTGTTGTCTCTAATAAACAAATAAAAAAAATATTATTATTTTTCAGAAAATGTTGCGCTGGCAACATTATGGAAATTCAAAAAAAGATTATTTTTTTTACTTAAATGATAAAAAAATCATTGCGTTTCGACACTTACGATAAAATAATATGAATGTGTGTGTTTTTTTTTAATATACGCATGTTTTCATGGTTTTTTCGTAAAAAGAAAAATCACAAAAAATTCCGAAAATTTACGGCCCACAACAAGTTAAAAAGGTGACTTTTTAGTCTTTTTTTTAATAGCGTTTCTGATGCACTTTGTCCCGGGTTAAGGGGTGTAGACAGTTCCATGCTTTTGGAACTTGCACACGCAGAATGTCTTATGGCATTGGTTAATTGGTTTTACAACCCTTCTCAGGTAATGAAATTTTTCAGCCCAACTTACTGGCATCAATGGCGAATACTTCTTTTGGAATGTCGTCAACGCTGTAGTCCTCGTAGTCCAAGTAGTAGTGATCGTAGTGGGAGCCCAGCAACGAGTTGAATCCGCGCATCTCATACCTGTAGTAATTCACCAGAGATAGTCAGCCATCACAGAGAAAAACAAAGATTACTTACGAGCCTAAAAGAATTCTGACAGCTTTTTAGAGATATCAAGTATCCTAATTATGCGGGCTTATATAAAGTAAGAAGCTTTTATTAATAAAATAAAAACAAAATGCAGGATACGGATGCCAGGGGCAGTGGTTTGATGATAAGATGAACAATTTTTAACCACTGCGTTGATATCATCTTCTTCAATGAATCATACCTCTCATTCTCATCAGCGGCAAAAAGATTGTTATCACAGTATTAAAATTACCCTCAACCCTATATGATTATACCATGTTGTTACTATGCTAGTATTTTCTTTTTACATATGCAATTTTTCTAATCCATTTATTTAAGTCTATTAATTTTGTAAAATCCATGTATTTAGCCGATTGGCGTTTGAATAAATAAATAAATAAATTTTAATAAATGTATTCCTGGCACGGAAGTTTATAATAACCTGACTGGAATGGGCACGGAGTCGGACATAGATCCAGACGGCTTCCTGAACTTGATCCAGATAGTGTATTTATTGGTCTTTTCTCCAAAGGTTTCGGTGAGACGCCATTTCTGTGTCTGCTCGCCGCGGATCGTCTCCTCGCCTGCACAAAAATTCCAATATCACTGTGAATAGTTAACAGTCAGATTAAATTTATTACATACAGAGACTGGCATAAAGTTTTTAGAATAAGGCTAAGCGCATGCTGACGCGCAGTCGACGCGGCACAGGACAGAATTTGTGAGACATGGCAGTCTATAGGGCACAGATACTGGCCGGTGCTAAGCACAGACAGCTCACGAGTTTCTGTTACTTTACAGTCCAGCAAATCGTAACAAATCTATTTGAAAAGTGATTAGTTACTTGAAAAAACTTTCTAATCATGGAAATTTTCTACTTTTTGCAGAGTTATCTGATGAAAAATTTCAAAATTACTATCTGTTAGACAGATCTCAATTTGAATATGTTCACAACTTAATGTCTAACAATAATGTCTTTTTTGAATAGTCTGGATGACTTATATCATATAAACAAGGTTCACTTCGCACTAATTCAATAATCTTTACCACCATTTCTGCCTCATAATTTCAAATAACGCGTCTAAATATGCACAAACCACGCAGAAATCTGCGGCATAAATGTATGTTCAGAATTTATATTTATTAGGATTTCAACAGTTTCCAAATTGTACATTATCCATCCATGAGGAACCGGGTGGAGTAATTTTAATTTGTGATTGTCGAAAGAATGGTTGGTATGTGGTTGGTGAACTGCGAGAAGTTATTTTTTTAGGCAATGTTCTTTTAATCTTATATTTAAGTTTCTTACGGTCTGGCTTATACTTTCATTCCTCTTCTGCCAGCTCCAAGCTTCACTTTTATACATCAGCATAGGCAACAGAATTGTATATCGCTAGTCTTGCCTCAGTTGACTTACCGAAATACTGAAAGCCTGTCAGATCTGGCAGGATCGACTGCACTTTCACCGAATACTCATCACTGCCATTAACCTGGAGACAGGTCTGCAGGTTCATCTGCTGCTCGGTGGTGACGGGGGCTATTTTGATATTGGAGCCAAACCCGCCCACTGCGAGCGGAGTCAGCTGATAGGTCTTGACCATTCCACCATAGTAGTCGATGCGAGAAACTCCTCTGCCTTCATCGTACCTGGAAAAATCACAAA
Organism: Agrypnia vestita; assembly: GCA_016648135.1. Taxonomy (NCBI): domain Eukaryota; kingdom Metazoa; phylum Arthropoda; class Insecta; order Trichoptera; family Phryganeidae; genus Agrypnia; species Agrypnia vestita. The sequence continues at coordinate 42,087 of JADDOH010000589.1, forward strand.
TGTGAATACTTTTATTTTGGTTTTGTCAAAGAATAATTATGCTACAAAATTTTACATTTTTATAAAATGAAACTGTTATTTTAATGAAATGGATTAACAGGTAGTTAGTTAATGGCCCCAATAGATATTCCTGCGGTGATACATTCAAGTACAACGTGAAGACAAAAGAGGCAAAAAGCTACTGCAGGTGAAGAGATAAAGTTTCATGTTTAGATAAATCACAGTTAAGAAAGTGAAATGTCACAATTGACCAATACAGTTGAAAAAATAATAAAAGAGATAAACATTAACTTAACATAGATGGGGTCAATAAGTTGTGTGATATGTAATGGATAGACACACATGAGAAAATGTAAGTCAATATAAACATAAATAGATCAATATGATAAGGATATAAAACTTAACGCAACTTGGCAATAGTGATGGGAGACTGATAGTTAATATTTATAATCAAAATTAATTTAAAAAAACTATGCAATTATATTAGAAAAATAATTGTAACTAGCAGGAAAGCAATCGGCGAAGCCGATTGCTTACTGCTAGGCCCTGCGGGCGGCTATTGTGGCCGCTTCGCGGCCAATGATGGCCGCTCCGCGGCCAGCGATAGCCGCTGCGCGGCCAATTGTTTACCTATGCCTACGTCAGCCGCTTCGCGGCCAATTGTATCTAGCAAACTTCCATTTTTGCTATTGTGGCCGCTTCGCGGCCAAATGTGTTTGCTGTGCAGCAAACACAGTTGAGATATAATTAAGACAAAGTATTTATTCAAAATTTATAACCGATTAATAAGTCAGAGCGGAATAAACCATAGTTCGATAGGTAGGTACCTACTCTCTTCTCTTCTCGCAGTGTTGATTACTTTTATACAACATTATAAAAAATTAATCTTCGTTTAATTTTTACATAAACAAATTTGAATGTTCAAAACCAAAAATGTAATTAAAATTTCAACAAAAAAAAAATTCTCGACCGTAAAAAAAATTCGATCCTGCCAGGATTCGAACCTGGCATCTACTGATCCGCAGTCAGACGTGTTATTCATTGCGCCACCGGACGCGATAAACAGAGCGCCAAAATTATTGTATACAAATAGAAATCATCATCCAAATGCAGAAACGTACGACATTGCTTGGAGTAATTATAATATAGATATTTAAATGGATGTACTCACAGAACATAGAATTGATGTATTCATATATTGTTTATCAATTTCTCTATAAAATACACTGTTTTTTATATATAATAGTCTAAAGCATGCAAGTACCTACTTACCTAAGAGCGAAAGGAGGTATGTACTGGCATTTTTTAAACTTTCTGGTATTGATCAACAATGTTCCACGTTTAAAAATATCGTGACAAGACTAAAAGTTTGCTTTTGTTTAAAATTATTTATGTGTTGTGTCGTGGTGCAATATAAAATACAATTTTAAGAAATAACTTTATTAACGCTAAACAGTAAATAGACGGATTAGTAAAAATTTTCCAAAATCTATGACTTCATTTACCAACAGACACGTTCCTAAAAACTGCTGATAGAAACAGAAGCAGAGAATTAGTTTTCAAAAATACAAACAAAAACAACTAATTAGAAATCAGTTATGTAAACAAAGTTTGTATTGCGTATATGTATGTATGTAGTATTTCTAGGAAACATCAAATGGAAAAATATTAAGAACGATAAGGCAAAGCAAAAACATGTGCTGTGTCGGTATCTCTAATCAGAGGTCACCAAAGTGGGAATTATTAAGATGGAACGCGAGTACTGTAGTCGGTTAATCAGGATTTAACAGACAAATGGCACCATCCAGAGAAAATTACTGTTATTAAAAAATAATTGCTTACTACAATAGAAAAAAAAATCTTTTATGGGATTATTTATTTATAGTTTTTGTGTTTAATTTGTAGGATAAGTCGTTTGTACGTGGTATATTCACTGATTGATAATGGCCTTACAAGCCGAAACAGCTGTAACACCTAAAGATAGTTAACCCGTAGAACTTAATATGTAATAATATTTATTAAAATTTAATTTATTTTAAATTTCGCTAAAAATAAATATTTATGGGGTTACACCACGTTTACAAATTCAAAAAAGAAGTCAAAAGTGATGGTATTCGAGAAGGAGGAAAGTAAGACGTGTGAAATACTAGTAGGTAATGAATGTTTGGAACAAGTAGATGAGTTTGTCTACTTGGGAAGTATGTTCGATAGAAGAGGGAATGTTGAGAACGATATAGAGAGGAGAGTGACTGCCGGGATTAGGGTGAACGGTGCTTTGAATGCAATAATTTCTAATAGAAATATGTCTACGGAAGCAAAACTAGTGGTACATAATGGAGTTCTGGTACTGACACTAATGTATGAAAGTGAAGCCTGGAGCTGGCAGAAGAGGAACGAAATTAGATTGAATGCAGTGGAGATGAGATCCCTCAGACGTATGTATGCAAATCCATGTATGATAGAGTAAAGAATGACGATATTAGGAATGAATGTAAAGCTGATCGTAGCATAATACATAGAATAAAAATAGGGTCGCTCAGGTGGTTTGGGCATGTTGAGCGAATGAATGAGGAAAGAATGGTAAGAAAGATATATAATGCAAGTGTTGACGGTGCCAGAAAGAGAGGGCGACCACGGAAGACGTGGCATGACCAGATTAACCAGATACTGGAAGATGGTTGAGGATAGAAAGCCAAAAGGGTGTTAGTGATTATTTCGAAGATTACAGGAGAGCAAAAGAAAGTTCTGTCAATCTGTTTTTATCAGTGTTTCTTTTATTATTAAACAATTTCCATATTTGTTAATCCAATCGTTTATTAATAAAATAAAAAGTGACAAAGTCAGATTGATAAAACATTATTTCGCTCTCCTGCAATGTTCCGAATAATCACTAACGCCCTTTTGGTTTTCAACCCTCGATATGTTTTATGCCGGATTGGGTCTTACACCCACAGCCCTGCTGGAACATGCTGGAATAAATTTATCATTATTATCCAACTCTTGGTTTTGGTTTTGTTAAAATATGCAAAAGCCAACATGTTTGTTGTATTATTGTGCAAGCCAAAGAACATGCCTGTTGTATTATTGTACAAACCAAACGCTGTCCAATATTATACAAAAAAAATTGCAAAATGTCAACGAGTTGGGTCTTATGCCAATTTGCATTAATTCAAAGAATTGTAACATTTTTCGAGTCCATAAGTCAGTATTGTCATTCGATGACTGGTTTAAAGACTGAGTCAACAAATGATATACTTACTTATAAATTGGAGCAAAGGTCAAAAGACAGGCCAGATAACACGTAGTTTTTTTTTTTTTTTTTTTAAATCTTGGCATTGTGTTGTCTTTTATTTAAATGCATTGCATTACTCTAAGAATAGCAAGACACATTTGATTATTGCCTATTCACTGGCGATGATACCATTTTGGTGTGAGAAACTAGAAATTAGTTACTATAAGTCGACCACAATCAAAAGACCTTTCCCTAGCTTTGTCCGGTAAGAAGAAAGCGGGGGAATGTTGCCTGGCAAGCCCTATTACAAGCCTTAATATGATATTCCAAATAAATATATATTTTTTAACTTCACAGCAAACACAGCAAAATTTTGTGCTGACATTATACTTATAATTTATAGAAATTAACCTTGTATATGCCACTTTTTTATTGAAAAAAAAAAAGGTGTATACAAAGTTGATTTCTATAAATTATATATATTTTTTAGTTTAAAAAGGGTTACTTACTTAATAGAAAAACTTATTTTGTGTTCATTATTTGCATTGTAACAACACACATATTTTTTGCGCACATTATTTTGAATGCAGTCTAACTATAATGGTTTTGAGCAGTGTTACTATAATGCACTTTCCAGATTATAGATTACTAATCTTATCAATATACCTGTTACTTTCTTCTTCACTTGTTTAGGTTAGGATAGATTATATTATAAGGTAAGTAAAGTAAGTCAATAATTTAATACTCAATATTTACTAGGGCTCCACTCAAAGCCCTTGTTCTGGAATTTACGGTGATAAGAATAGTAATTAAATTCAACACTCGACAAAGTATTAATAAATAATGAAAATATATTATAATACATCAGTAAATAAAAATATATATATTGTAGAGATAAAGTTCCTCTTTTATTTATGTGTTGAATTTTTCCATAAGCTCCGGGTCTGGTAAGAACAGCATAAATATTAACTCATTTTGAGGTGCACAATTTACTTGCAAAGAGACCCATCTGCAGATAATAAAAATTGATAATTTATGTAGTCATTTTTGTAAAGTTATCGCCTCAAGGGCGCTCGTGGGGCAGACAGCCCATTACTGAAATGTATATAAAATGTAATGAGATAGCTCAATAATAAGGTCTCACCACTGCTAGACACAGGTTTAAAGAACAATACTTATTTTTACTTCCTTTCTTTTAACTCGTAGCATCTGCTTGCCTGCCGAAAAAACTTTGGATCGATTTTTAACCCTTTTCCCGTGATCCAATCGAGTTGAAACTTTGCAGGCAGACTCGTAGCGGTGTTAAAAATAATCTAGCAAATTTTCTTTAAAAAAATTGTAATTATTGTAATATAATTTTGGATTTTTCGAAAATTTTAAGTTTTTTCAAATTGGAAACCATACAAATGAGAAAGGAGCCGGACCTGTTTCAACTAGTCTGACTCGAGCCATGGGTCTGATCAGACGGTTTCGCCGATGCCGTGTCCCCCTATACCAATTATTACGTTTTCAATATTCTATAAGTTTCAAGGATAATAATATACATGGAATAGATTTTCCACATAAAGCAAGAGGAATATGTTGATAAAATATCAAATTGGAAAGAATACAAACAGGAAAGGTAGTATAATAAAAACTTGGTTTTTATGGGTTAGTTTTTTCACATGCCTTTTTTGCCCAAATGTCTTTTGCTCTGATCTTTTTTCTCTGATCTCGTCGCTCCATGGCCACCTTCTAATGGCACAAGCCTTGTACTCCACCGCCTTCTTTCCCCAATGCCCATCATTTCATCCATTGATATTTCTCATTGCCACTTGAACTTGCAGATTTTTTATCAACTTATAACTGGATATTAGGCACTTGAGATGTAGCCGTAGCTTCTTGGGCAACATTCAATTTGAGTATGACATTGCCCACTGCGAGTTGTCAATATTATATTAATGAACACCGCATTGCCGTTAATCTCTTTTATAGCGGCTTTTTTGGGGTAATTTGATATTAGAACTAAGTTTAAATCAGGATTTAGATGAGAAAACGGAAAAATAGAAGAGCATGCAATGCAGAGGCAAATATGCAAGACTACGATGTAAAATTTGTAAATAATGAATTTATTATTAAGTATTTCGTTATGTATCTTATTCCTCTTCTACCCCTTATACCAGCACCGCATAGGAGATTCCAACTCTTCCTATCTTGGGCTTCGCTCTCCACGTCAGCCCAATTTAGTTGCAACTTCGCTTCGCAGCAGTCCTCCAACTATTTCCGTCAGCTCCTCCTAGGATGGCCCCTTGGTCTTCTACCTTCTGGTCTTGCCTGGAATGTCCACTTTGGCAGTCTATCTGCCAGCATCCACATGACATGTCCTAGCCACCGTAACTGATTTCTCGATAAATGTCAATAAGTGTTCCACTTGGAGACATTCTCTCATTTTCTCTATTGGTTGTATATAGAATTCAGCAAAACTTACCAAGCATAGAATGGTTCCTTCAGTTCCGCATACGGTATGGACAGCATTCCCTTCACTGTGTATACATTGTTCCATTTCGGTGGAGTCTTCGAGATGGAATCTGCAAAAGTAATCATTCATTTTTATATTGAATATTTTGAATTTAACATTGTATATTTTATGATAGTGAGAAATGTTCAATCGAAATCTTAAAATGTTTATATATATTATGTCAGTATTTCCTGAATTGTTATAGTAAAAAATAATACTTTTGCCCAAGAATAAATAGTCCAATAAAAAGTAATATAAAAGAAAAAAATAAACTAAATAATTTATACAAATTAACTTTGTAAAAACCACTTATTTATTGAAAAAATTCAACATGTTTCGAAACCAATGGCTTCTTCGTCAGGATAACAAAAATAATTTATATAAATTAACTTTAAACCACTTATTTATTGAAAAAATTCAACATGTTTCGAAACCAATGGCTTCTTCGTCAGGATAACAAAAATAATAAGTTTTTATCTTATATTTTTACAAAGTTAATTTATATAAATTATAATTATGTCACCACAAAATAAATTTGCTATATTTGAAGAAGAAGTAATCTAAATAAGTTTCAATTTATAAGAAACTATGGCTAAATCCAAGATGATGGTCTCTATAACAAATTCTTCTGAGAGTAAGTATCTTTGATACAATTGAATGTCCTGATTACAAAATTAAAGAGAATTGACGCTCAAATAAATATTTAATTAAATATTACACTTTTAAATTTCAAAAATTGTATTGCATATTTAAACATTTCATAGGCAATATCGGGGGAAAAACGTGTAAACCATAGACAAGATACAAGATTTTCATGACAAGAATTTTATTTACAAACAATATCAAATGTTTACGCAAGCTGTAGACAGTAAAAACATGATGAATACTGAACTTAGGAATTTTTTGTATTCTGTTAATATGATTTTGAAATAAAACAAAATTATTATTGTACAATATTTTTTTTCTTTATGGTTTGCGCTTTTTCTTTAGCATATCTTTTTCTATGGTCCTTAAAGTTACTGATATGCAAAATTTAAGGTGCAATTTTCGAAACTTTAAAGTGTAATATTTTATTCAATACTTATTTGAGTGTCAACTTTCTTTAATTTTGTAATCAGGAAATTCAATTATACTGCGGATACTTATTTTCAGTCGGTTCTGTGATAAGAACCATCGTCTTTGATTATGCCAAAACTAATGAAGAAGCTCTACTAGCTACAAAATCAAAATCGAGACTGCTGTGAAGTGTTTATTGAACTGAATAATCGGTAAACCTATTTAAAAACAGAATTTATTGAAAATGAAACCAAAGGGAAGTGGTCTACCACAATAAGCTAAGCCGACCACTTAATCTAGATAAATATTATCAATAAAACTCCGATGCGAATGGATCAAAACATTATGTATCATTCAGGCGCTGACACAATGCCCATCATATTTCAGACAGAGACAATTGGCAACTGTTTCAAAGGGCTCCAATGCAACACAGAAGCGGAATTTTATAAAACTATGTGCTACTGACAAGATAGTAGCGTTAAATGTTTTGACTTGCCAAATACATCATGAATTTTACATGACAGTATTCAATGTCTTGATTTATCAAAGACATCATGTATAGTAATCCCTCAGTATTTGCATGTTCGTTAATGAAAAATTTTTCAATATTTTTTCATTTTTAAGATATTAACTGTTTAACAAAATTAAAAAAATTACAAAATCTAGTTAGACTCATTACCTGTGTCATTTTAGTTCTGCCTACCAGAATCCTAGATCAAGGTGTAATCGCTGTTCAGAATATTTTGAGTAAGTCCAAATTTTTCAAAACACAATACTGGATTTTATCGCCAGGGGGACATCATCAAACAAGATATATTATAAATGTCTCATTGAGACGAAGCTATATTTTTATATGGGAAAGTAGGTATGATAAAGTATATCAATAGATATACTATATCACTAGTGCTACGTTGAATCCGAAATTTGAAATGTTTTAAGAACAGTAAAAATGTTGTCGTTAAAGATAAATTAACAGACCAATTACGATTTTCCTTTGATTCCGAGTAGGTTAGTGTTTTAAAAATCGACCCTTCACAGTAAAATATTTTTCCATTGAAATATATAAAAAATATTTGAATGTGTTGACAATAATTACTTCGAAAATAATTACATCAATAACAGATAAGTACAGTCAAATAAAAATATGTTAACTAAAACATAATGCTTCCACAAATAATGAAGAAATAATATTAAAGTTGCGTTTAGGTTTAGCCTATACATGAGTAAGCTTATAATTTATAAATTGTACGCAATGACGTGGCGTTTCTCCATAAACGCATTACAGCTAATGATTGATTAATTGATGGAAAAAGAATCAGTTAACAAATATATTTACAATTTGTTTTAGAGCGAGTACCGTGAAATTGTCTTATAAAACGAAGCTTTCAAGCAAACAAAAGAATGTCAATACAAGCGATTCCTTCCATGTATGGATGAAACACATACGCCGTTACATAAAAAAACATCAAAAAATTATTTTTATAATAGTTTGAATCATACCTGAAATTGTAGACCCAGCCAGCAAGAATGTCGCGAACAAATATAATAACATGATGCCAACGATATACGCACTAGACAAAAGCTAGATTTAAAGTACGTGCGTGATGTGATGTACGTGCGCACCGCTCGACGGTCGCACCACTAATCAAATTCGAGATGCCCGCCGTAAGCGTCAGCTATAAAATAATTGTGTTACAATAATAATTAATCGACCGCATCCAGATATTTTCGAGTCACGCGGGTAATCTGAAAAAAGAACCCCAACAAAGAAATTGAATGACAGTAATTTCAAGCCGAGCCGCTTTCAAAACAAAAAACATACATGTTATTATTATTATGTTATCTATGATGTTATCTATGAAACATACTCCATTACCAATTGCCATAACTAATAACCATTATTTCCCATTTACTTTTTGTGGGATTTACATATCGTCATGATCGTAGAACAATGACGGTTGTGCAAAAAATTCCATATTGACTTTTTTGGATCGTTAAAAAGTGAAAAAAAAGACATCTAATAGTATATAAAATGTGTATTTTTCTCATTCATTTAGAAAATACGAAGTCGGTGTATCGACGGTTTTGAATTGCGATCGTAGAATAATGCAGCATTTGTATAAACGTCGTTGTACTGCGCTGACTATATTTGAGGTTTGAAAGGTATCAACTTTAAATAACTAACCCAAGTTTCAAAGGAAAATCTCTTGTAGTTATCGAGCTATGACATAAAGTGTCTTTATGTAAATAAAACTTCAAACTGCTCTCCTGCAAACTTGAGAAAAATCACATGCGTCGTTGTTCTACGATTATGACTATGTCTGAACTGGCGGAACTGCCAGTTCGATACAATATCCTCCGGTAAACTGTTCTTGGCGTCCACCACTCCATTTATTAGGAAGTGTTTCCTTGGATTCGAGGAAAAGATGTCTTATTTAGTTTCAGGTGGCGTCCTCTCAGTTATGGATTATGATTCAGTATGAAGAAATATTCAAAATCTGAATACTTAGTGGTAATGGCCGTTCAAGATTTTGTATGTCTCAATCAGATCTCCACGATAACAGCATTCCTTTGGGAGCTTTAAAATTCTTAGTCTTACCGATTATTCTAGACCACTCAGAACAGTTGGCATTTTGGCACTTTTGCCTTTTGCACATCTTTGCACATTTTCGAGGAGTGTAATGTCTTAAATGAAATATGGATTCCAGATTCGAAATCCATACTCCAGTATCGGCCTCACATAGGTATTATATATGTGGGGTTAGCGACCCGTTTCCCCACGCATATTGATCAGCGCCGAATTCTCACGGAAAATCGATCGCGCGACAAAAAACAAGTAAAAAACTTCGTGTCATCTGCAAAAAAGCTGGAAGTGCATTCTATGAATGCATGAAGGTCCAGGATGTATGGTATGAATAGTACAGGGCCGAGTATAGATGCCTGTGGCACGCCAGTAAGGACTTCATGGGGTTCGGAAAGAAATGAGCCTATTCTAAAAACTCTATACAATATTAAATAATAAAAAAACATAGATCAATAATAAACAAAAACCATTATTAGTAGATATTATTCATATGACTCCCATATGGATAGTAGCGCTTTTTCACATATATGCCACAATGGTGACTCACCCAGAACTGTCGGTGTGAGAAGTCAGTGTCATGCCCGTTGGGCTATGAAGGCCGCGTTATATTCATAATATCGAAATTCCTAATGAAAAAATATTTAAAAAACAAATGTATATATAATCTGAATGTCTCCAAATAACCTTTTCTAAAATGGTTAATCATGTAGATAACGATCCATTATTTCCCTAATATTTGAATAATTTGACGTTACTGGCATCATTGAACATGATCTTTCTAACTTCTTCGAATCTATGACTTTGTCTATGAATACATTTTGACATTGACAGCTTGCGTCACGTACTTTTGAGCACTTTTGAGTCAGCTCTATAATATAATAATAAAGTTATTAAAATGGTAAATTCATTACTTGAAACAATATCTAATGTATAATTTTGTAAGTTCTTTAATAATTCTATTTTTTATTTGCAGGCTACGGAAATAGAGGATACTTTAAAGAGGATTCACGCCCATAAAGGAGTTGTCGGCACGATCATCGTCAACGCGGAAGGTTTGTTCGATATCGAATCCATTATGTTGTTTTGATTTTAATAACCCGTTACCATGGCACAAAATGTCATTTTGGGTTTTTATACAAACTAAATTGGATATTTTATTTCGATTTTAATTTTAATTGAGAATGTTGAAGTTCATATACTTTCCAATTTTGAATAAAGAGTCTCATAAAATTCTACAGTATTCTTTGCAGCCAGGTGTTTTCATGAATTCTTTTTTATCTTCAGTTCAGTGTTTGGGGATGGGGAATGACCTATGACTTCCAAAATTCCACTCTAATCACTCTTGGTTCTACAACCCCTGGTGGGTCATGGCCTCCTTAAGAGTCTTCCTCCACTCATCTTGGTTTTGTGCTGGTTCTCTCTGTCTATATGTCTTTGAGGACATTGTCACTCCATCTCAATTTTGGCCTTCCTAAGCTCCTTCGCCCTATTCAGCAGGGACTTTGGTGCTTGATGCTCGGTCATTCTCTTCACATAACCCAGCCGCTGAAGTCTTTCCAGTTTTATAAATTTGGTGACGTTAAGCTCTTTAAACAGAGTATAAAGCTCATTGTTTTTACGTCAACGGCAAGTCCATTTTCTAGAACCGGTTCGAGGATACGCCGCAAAATTTTCCTTTCAAAAACGTCCAGTGCTCGCTTATTCCTCTTAGTACCCAGGTCTCGGTTGCGTTTATGAGCGCTGGTCTAATAAGCGTTTTGTTGCTTATACTCCGGGTATTGTTTTTGTTATTTATTTGCTGATGCAGTTTTCATAATATACTTAATTAATTAATTTATTTTTCCAATAACATACATCTTATACTATCTTGTACAAAGGGCTGAAAACTATAAACAAAGTATAAAAATATGCACCTAACATGTTACACCATATTAAAGGAACTCCTAACCAGGAATGTTGCGGAGGTCGCTTTTTCGGAACCGTTATTCGGGATCGGAGTTTTTAGATTTGGAACCGAAACCGGAATCGAAGGTGGAGGCAGAAGAGAAATATGTTAAGGGCAGATCTTATAAAGTAAAATTACAAACATTATTATTCATCAGTTTTATTTATATTGACTTAAAAAACAATACACCTACCTTGGTGTTGAAAATAAAAATAATCGAATTTTCTTAAATCTTAAACAGTACTAATAATAAATAAGATCAAATGAACTGACTCCAAAAGAAGCAAATTGTATTTAATGAACAAAAGCTTCGCAGCTTTATCTCCTTTTGCTATGCTTCGACCTCCGATTATAACTTCCGATTTCAATTTATCGGAACCGGAGGTGCAAAATCAATCGGAAGTTCCGACCTTTCAGAATCGAAGATCCGTAACATCCCTACTCCTAACTATAATGATCTTGAGTTTAGTGATGGTTAAACCGTTATTTTTGGTACAGTTCTTTGGGATTTGTATCTGAGTGTATCGATGATTGACAACTAAGATAAAATTCTTGTCTAATACTAAAAGTTGCCAATCGAATTGCAAAAAACCAGTTGCCAATCATCAACGCAATTAGATACAAATCTCAAATAACGGTTAGTGTGTCACCGGTTGAAATACCATCTCTAATTGAGTTATGGGGGCTATCGACATTTATGGGTATATAAAACTCCATCAAGAGAAGATGTAGACAATACCATATTATTTTAAATTGTGATCAAATTCATGATTGAATTATGTGCTTCCCATTTCATTTTCTCTTTTTTATGCAAGCAAAATGCAATTTGGTATGCGAGTACTTTTTTTTTAATGTGTATTTTAGATTTCTTTTCTCTTGATGAAGAATTGTCATTGATGGAAATTCCAGTTTGCGTTGTATAACCTTGATTTACAACCCTATGGCCCGAATTCAGAGTCAATACTTAGATGATTTAAAGGTTAAGGTACGCCTTAAAAGCGTAATTTTCAGTACAAAATAACATTTTTAAGGCGTATCTTAACCTTTAAATTATCTAAGTATTGACTCTAATGACTTCTAACGTGCGTACATAACTACTCGCATCCAATTTAAAAAAATTGTTTCAATGATTTTGTCCTTCCCTTCAACTAATATTATACACAAATAGAAAAAAATATATATAAATTACAGAATCCATCGAAAAAAGAATTACTAGAGTATTAGTTTATATAGAAGGTACCAGCCATCAATTTGAATCACACTGAAACTCATTAATTCACTTTCATCTACTGTCTTTATCAATCCCTGATTTAATGATACTATATAAAATTATTAACGGTTACCTTGATGTACAAAATGTTCTTTAAAAAATTAAAATAACAGTTTCCATCTGAACCACCTCAATATGCTGTATATTTCAATAATTTTTTTTTAATGCGAATTATACATATTTTATGCTATATTTATTTTTCTTCTTGTCTCTTCCCCTCTTTCTAAGTAGATCTGTTCTGTCCTCCCCATGCCTGATTCCCCTTTAATTCTCTGACATCTCATGTTCTTAACTTAAACCTTTAATTTTTTTTTTGTATATTTTTAAGTTATTGTTATATTTTAATTCGTAACTTGTTAATTCTACGGAAACTTGTAAGGTGGTGTACTATTTAACATTCATGTGAAACCCGATTTTATTTGTACTGTTAGTTTCCCGTAAATAAATATTGGGTACATTATTCATACCTTTACTACCATTTCTTATTATTAAATATTGTTTTAATGTTCCAGGAATACCCATAAAGACGTCTCTGGATAATGCCACCACAGTCCAGTATGCGGGACTCATCAGCCAACTGGCCGATAAAGCAAGAAGCGTCGTCAGAGATTTGGTAAGAATGCTACTTTTTTAAAAAAAAAATTTAAAAGAGAAAATTCAGAAACCTAGCAACCTTATGGGCTAATTTTCAGTACAAAATAATATTGTTCTGAATTAGGGCCTAAGGCCCGGTAAGGCAACTCGGATTAAAGTAAAAGTTTGTTTAAAGTGTACATTTTTACGGTGGAAATGGCTTCTACGCCCATGTACATTTTTTCTGTTTATCTATTATATTACAGAATAAAGTTCAAAATCCATTCGTGTGTATTCTTACTGAACATATGAAGGTTCCCAATCAATCAGAATGGTGTAAAAAAGTTAAAATTCATTCTTAGAATGAATTAAATGTAACCCATTTTTTCTGTGATCGGTGCGCGATGATTTTTTATCATTTATTCAAGTAATTGGTGATAAAGGTATCTTAAGTTGTCGTTTATTTTGTATTCTTATTATTTTGCAATAGTTTTTAGCAAAGACTTTTTCAAAAATGACAAAATCTTTGGATAAATTCACACAAAGGTTCTGTGTTCGTTGGTAGTGAGTGAGTCTTGTTTTCGGTTATGTTATCTTTTTATTTCACATTTATTGCGAATCATATATTGTATGAAAGACTTTGTTTCATAGATTATGATTTTGGAAAGATATCTTTTCAAGAAATCTTGATTCACTCTAAATTTGTGTTCAAATTACCTTGTCTCATTGAGCGGATCCGCGCTTGCAATGATGCTCATTTTCAAATATGTTTTTTATTCAGTTTATTGATATTAAATTACATTATTATTGTACCTTTGGCTGTAAAATCTATCGAAATATGAAATAAAACAAACAAAATCCCAAGGTAAGTTCAGTATTTTATTTTCCAATCATTTTCCTTAGGTAAGGGAATACTTACCATACATTTTATCACATTACCATTTATAAATGTATAAAGTATATGGTAATGTGATAAAACAAGTAGTAATTAATAAAAACCTTAGTTACATATCTTTGAGAATTTTTTTTCTTTAAATTAGTGGCGTCCAACCCGTGATTCAAGATGTATGATACTTTGTCTTTCATAATGGGTTTATAACAGGGTTCTGATTATCCAAGATATCTTTCATTGTAGTCATAACTACATGACACGTTTAAACCATTCAACTACGTCTTCAACTCTAATACTTAATCACTCATTTTTTTACAGGACCCAAGCAATGACCTGACATTCCTGCGAGTGAGAAGTAAAAAACATGAGATCCTCGTAGCGCCAGATAGAGAATTTATCCTCATGGTCATACAGAACCCCACAGATTAACTAATTACTTATATTTATCTAATATTTATTATGGCTTATTTTCTATTGACACTATAAATAAATTTAGTGCAATTTCCAGGTTATCATCGCACAGCAAATAATCTTGTTTTAAAAATTAAAAATACATGTTCTTCGGAAAAAAACAATTTTCATAGCATCTACAGTAGCCGGCAAACATCTTGAAATTCTGCGGCGTAGTGGGGGGACGTTTGCGCATCTACCTTTCTACCAACGAGACCCAAATTTCGTCTTCTGCGCATTCCCCCACTTAGCCAAAGAATTTCATGAAGTTTGCCGGCAACTGTAATCAAATTTTAATAATGCTTTAATTTTTTTTTGCTTATTTTATTTATCACAATCTGCAACCAGTAACATTAATTGCATAAATGCTATTAATCTTACTGGTTGCAGATTGCAAACTCTACGACTCTCAATTGGTCCTCACAGTAGACTCTCAACAGGCATTTCAGTTCTGGACTAACCAAAACACTCCACTTGTAGACAGGAATATGGAACACTTACACATATCGCTGCGTTATCACAATTCGGGCCTGCCGAGGGGTCGCCGTTCTTACTAAAACTTCCAGTGAATGGTCTACAGCATATCCCGTATTCATGCATGTGTTTAGCCTATCTCGTCATTTGTGATTTTACAATATCAACCAATTAAGAATGTTTTAACACACTGAATTGTCAAGAATGCATGCCACTGACATAGCTTTTTGTGTATCACAGACATGTGTATTTTTTGAAAAGTTTTTCATTTAATAACACATGACTTTTATTGCTAGTCTCACGTGTTTGTTTATGCAACAGCAGGCCATCTTGTTGTATGGTAAGTTGCAATTTTCAATTTGATGGACAAGTTTTTTCAATTGCTCTTGGAAGGTTAATAAATAGCTATGTTGGTCCAGCGTTCGAAATACAACTGAAAAGCATGGTAAAACAATATTTTTGTAAAATTTATAACTAACCTAGTCGATTGAAACTGCAGCTTAAATTATGACTGTAAATATGTCACTATCTATCTTGTGAATTATTTTCTCATATTAGATTTCTCTGCGCCTCTTCATCTGACTTCGTCATTTACTTGTGAAGGATATTACGATAACGAAATTATGTTACATTACTTATTTAAAATATTAAGGCATTTATATTAATCTTCTTTTGAATTATTTGTTAACACTCAAGAGGGAAATGTAAAATAAATAAAACAATTTTTATAATAAGAGATGTTTTATTTGACTGTACAAGTATATTACGGAAAATGATTGCACACCAATGATCAAGAAATGAATAAGATAACATACCGGATTCCACCGAGAAGTGCGATGTTCACTGTTCGACTCTGGCGAGTTCTGTATATAAGTGAAGACTCCTCGGGAAAAACAATGAATGTCAGTAAATGTTTATTTAGAGTAAAACAGTTTTTTATAGTTTCAAAATTTATATTTCTTTCACTTATGCTCTTTTTATATAAACATCGATTCAACTTATTACTACATATACATATTCTTTGCATGTAATAAGTATATTAAATGTACATACTGTCAAATAGACAATGACATTTTTTGACGGTTGGTGGGCAGATATTCCCATTTCTTGCGGTGGATAAACAGATATAAATTTAACTATTACAGCAGATCACGACAGTTTTACCCAATTCTGATTTATTATATAAAATAATAGCCTAAAAAGGCAACAGATGGCATTAAAAGAAGAAAAAAAAGTGACAATCATTGTTTTTCCCGAGGAGTCTTCAAATGATGAAAGAGTCCTTACTGTACCTCAGGGAGCATTTTTCTTTACATGTATGTAAAATTATACTTACGAGGCGGCAAGTCTAATTTATTCATGTGTTATTAATATGCTGACGCCTTTCCTGTGCGTCGCT